>JAZGTJ010012529.1:0-15794 GCA_036877575.1 Botia almorhae
TGTGTCCATGCTATCTTAAATATAGTTATACCTCAGCTGTAGCCTGACATGTACTTCTTCAAAACTAAACCAAAACCCGGAGTGGATCCATACCGGAGTGATACAAAAACGCTTAGAGTGGAGAGAGGAACGTGCATTCGCTCCACTCCAGGCTTTGATCACATCCTCCTCAGCAGGCTGAATACACTTTGTCCTTCCTTAATTTAAGACCTATTTAAACTAAAATTAAGAAATTTTTTACACTATTTTAGAAATGTAAGCCTATATATACAGCATTAAAATTATGAAAAGTGAATTTAAAACATTAAGGACAGGCGGAACAGTGTAATTGACGGAAATCCGTCGATGACTCGCTACAATTAACGGAAATCTGTCGTAACGACAGAGAACTTTAATCCCCCAAGTCTAAGACTTCTTTAATGATCCTACTATTATATACATAACTTTCAGCTTTATTTTGTTCCTTGCTTAGGCACAGCAGTGTGATGTTATGGCCGCAATTTGTAACATTATGCCTCACCGCTTTTTGTTGGCACGATTTCTCAGTGCCCGACATATCAAATATAGTTGAAACCATACGTTTTCCATCAATAATTAACTATAAATCATCACAATAAAACTCTGTTTATATCTAAAACAGTTGCAAAAAAATTGCAGCTTTAATGTGCCAGAGGAGAACTGGCCCTCCTGGTTGAGCCTGGCTTCTCCCAAGTTTTTTTTCTCCATCTATATATAATTGGCGTTTTGGTTCCTTGCCACTGTCGCCCTGTTGATTTGCTTGCTGGGAGACTGCTGACGGCTAACTTAGCCTAGGGTTTTGTAAATTGTAAACGTCCAATATTTTATGTATGTATGCTGCTTTTGCATGTTGTGTAGTTCATGGTACTATTGCAAATCCCTTATAGCCCTGTCCCATAAGATGTTGTCTATTATATGTCATCCTTATGCAAGCTGGAATGCATATATTTTGCTCAACAATTTTGTGTTATTTGCTTTATCGGTTCAGTCAGCTTTGTTCGTAAACATACTATAGGCCTAGTATACATAATTAGTCTTATCCTACACATATTATTTGCAATAATACCATTAACATGTCTGCCGTTTGTTCTGTGTTTTATTATTCTTTGTTTTTTATGTAAAGCTGCTTTGAAATATGTAACATTGTAAAAAGTGCTATATAAATAAAATTTAATTGAGTTTATTTATACACTTGTATAAAACAACATTTTATAAAAAATATGTATACAAATTAAGACCTTTATAACATTCTGTACAGTGTCATGCTCTTTATAAAAACAAATCAAAACAAAAATCTCATAAAAATCTCATATCTTATAAAAATCATGCAGTGCATTAATTTGCCATTTAAAAAAGTATATTTTAGTTACAAAATGCCAAGGATTGTTTTTTTAATGACATACTAATGTTATAATAAAAGCTGCTCTTCTCAATCAGCTTATGGCAAGATCTCATTGCGTCAATTCTAAAAGTGTGATCTTATACACAGATACACAGGACCAGTCACCCTTTTGCGGTGTTTCAACGAATAGCTCCACTTCAATAACAGTAGCTATTACACTTTTTTGCTGGCTTTTCATATCTCATTGTCATTGCCATGGCAACAGCCATAAAACAGGAGAGAAATCAAATGAATTTCAGCTTCATTTAGGGGTTCAGTCACCACAGACCCCAAAGAGTTCAAGCAGCTCTTTGCAGTCTGGGTCAATAAGGTCAGCAGGCCTCTCCCCACAGTCATTTTCAGCCTCAGTATCAACACCCAGAGAAAGCAAGTACCTATAAATAAAGGGAAAAACAGTTTTAATAATACAGCATGCGGTCGGCTCCACCAGTTTACGGAATGCATTGAAAAGTCTTCCGCCTAATGCTGGAACATTAGAGTGTATGGAATGTGAATTATGGACCATTCTCAGAATTAATTATCATTAAAAATCCTTTTAATTGGGACTAATTTGTGTGAAAATAATAAATTGACCAGAATGTTCCTTACTTGGCTATCTCAGGAAAGCCATCACTACAGGCCATGTGCAGGGGGGTCCATCCATCCTCATCTCTCTGGGTGATGTCAGCCCCAAATTTTACCAGAAGCTTCACACACTCCAGGTTTCCAGATAGAACTGCCTCATGTATGGCTGCCATGCCTAAACAATCAATAAGATATTTATGTTAAAGGACAGGCTCAGACAGCTCAATTAGCTCAATTTTAGCAGTTAGTAATCAATTACATTTGATTGGAGTTATATGAGCATACAAGTATGACTAGTAGGTATTCTTACCTGAATGGTAGATGGTGTCCAGGCTTACTCTTCTGGCTCTAATAAATCGTCCAATTCTTTCTAACTCTCCATGACGGACATAATCTTGGAAGACTACGTCATTGGGAAAATGAACATTGCGAACAGGTTTGACAGTAGGCAGAGAATTAGAACATAACACTGGACCAGAGGATATTGGATTACAGCCCTCGTAGCACATGGTCTGGGTCACTGGACAATGGTAGTACTTCATCATTTTTTTTAATGTTACCGTTTTTAAGGTAAGCTAAGAAGCTGTCTACTTGCAGTTAAATGATACTTCTTGCTGTAGCTGAAAAGGTCCTGTTGAATCAGAATTTCCTTTTAAGAGATGCTGTTCTTGATTATTGTGGCTCGTCAATCTGGCTGTCTCGTTTGATGTTGTTCCTTCCTAGACAGTTGCTCAGAGGTTAGTCTGAAGTCAGAGCTCTGTGGGTTTCCTATATATACCCTGTAGTAGACTATATTAAGAGATTGTTGTCTTCTAAATCAGATGACAAAATTGGAAGATGAGTGTCCTTTGGCCCCACCTATTTGGAGTCACACCCCAACAACTCTGCCAACTTAGCAATGTGATCCATAACCTCAGCTTGTTTGTACACCACATATCTGAACCAAGTCTTCTCTCGTCCTCAGCTCCCCTGCCTCAGTAAATAGGTTACTGCTTGTCAAATTAAAAGTTAACAGCCATAACAAACAACACTGGGGAATACAGCCAGCAAATACTGCTCTTCCAATTAAGACGTTATTTGCAGGTGACTATTTACTCATGTTAAAAGAGTAGTTTACCCAAAACTGAAAATTAGCTGTTAATTTACCTCAGGCTATCCAAGTGACAGTTTCTTCAGTACAACCCTAAAAAAGATTTATAGCTGAAACCATGGTCCTTGGTGATTCATAAAATGCAGGTCCATGACTGCCATCTCTTTAAAGTCAAAAAAGCAGATACAGGCAACACAAAATGAATCCACATGGCTCCTGGATATATTATATTGAAGTCTTATGAAGTGAAACAACCGGTCTGTGCAAGAAATGAAACATTATTTACTATATTACCAGTGGTAATCCATAGCCTCAGGAAGTGGCTAAAATCTTCTGCATGCCTTGTTTTTGGAGGTCCATGTAGTAAGGCACCTTAGTGCTTGGGCCTGTCATTGTTGCTTACAGCTATATTTCTTTTGCTTTTAACATGCTCAGAAACATTTGGATGGCACAAATGTTAAAGCTGTCGGCCATTAGGCTCGAGCAAAGGTTGGCACATGGGGTGGCAGACTGTTCTAGAGCACCCCCGTTACAGGGAACAAGATGGTGTGTATATCATACACATATGAAACTTGGTACATGTTTTGGTCTAGTCAAACCAAACATCTTTTGCACTGATACCCATCAGCTTCACCCAACAGGAAGTCAGCCATTTTGGATTTTACCATGGCAAATCATTCAATCAAAATTTTGTCAAAAACTTAAATGGATGCATCTCGTATCTTAACTAAACAGCTTAAGTTTGATTTATGTTTAGTCATGTGGCTGACCACATGGATATGGCTATAATGAATTGCATACTCAGAATTAAGTATTTAGAAGTTCAAAGCAAATTGTGGCCACATTATGACATTGACAACAGCAAAAAGATTTTTTGAAAACTTCCATAACTTCTGTGCATTTAAGCTGTATGTTTCATGTGGTCTGATCACATTGATGGGCCACAGCCATAGGACCAAAAAAGTGTGGCATTTACAACCAACTTTGACAGTCCTCACAAAGCTGCTATAATATTGAAGTGGTTCCTTATCTTAGTTTATAGATTTTTAGATTCTTCAGAAAATGGTGCATATTCCATACATGTACCAAATTTCATACATGTATTAATACGTCATAGTATTGCCATGACAAAGCATTAAATATCAAGTTCTTTCTGTGTGTTCAGGTATTTAAGATGCTTGGCTTGCTACCAGTTTCAGAGTTGTGAACCATTCAGCCTGGCCAAAAGTTAACATGGGTGTGTTGAGGACTGTGTAGCGCCACCATCTGAAAGATAATTACACGATACAATTGCTGTCCATTATAAACAAACAGTAAGATTTCTTTTAAGTTCACCAAACAGTGAACTTCTTGGCTGTATTCTAATATTTAAAGTTCTGATATTACCCATGCAAATATATAAACCATTCATCACAGTGGGCACTTACATTGGGGCTTTTGTGCATAAAAAAAATGGACCTATACAACAACTTTACATATAATTTAATCTCAGTCTATTAGTATAAGAAAAGCAAAAACACAAGTTTCACCATTTGTTATTTATTTGGCCATCAGTTTATATATCAATTTAAATGCATTGGAATGCTCTTGGTCTTAAACATATTCACGCTATCATCACTTTCATTTTAAAATCATAATACTTCCTGACAATTCCCAAACCCTTCCTGTTTTTAACATTACCTCTGAAATTCACCCCTGCGGCCCAGCCAGGAAAAAACTGTGAACCCTATGGGGGCATTAAGTTGCATTTACAAACACTCCTCCCAGTCTCACAGACCATTCAGACATTAAACAGCATGACACTACCAGCTGAATGAAATAGTCCAATAAAGTAATGAACAATAATAAGGTATGATGAGTTATGCGAGTTATCTTAAGAAAATTGCAGATATCTGCCATTTAATTTACTGATATGGAGTCTCTGACTGCACAAAAGATAATAATTTAGGTTTCATCAATCAAAACATCCTTCCAGGTGATGAGAAAATGGAGTCGACTATAAGGGTACAAAATACTTAAATGCTTACTTCTGGCTGACTACAAAATTATATAAAACATTAAATTAAATACAACTTATCTCCACTTATAACTTTAAAAAAATGTCGTTTGAAAAACTGTAAAAGGCAACATATCCTCGTACTGGCCTCTAACTTTGTAATAATGGCTGCTATTATAATGCAAATAATTTATTTCCCACCTTATCCTTTGCCCTGAAAGTAAGATCCAAAAAAAATTTACCAATAATACACACAAAAAACACTGACCTTCCAGATAAGTGGTTGTAGGAGTGATAGATTACACAGATCCTTAAAGTTATTTTTAATTAATTAAAAAATTAATTAACATCAGGGTAAAATAAAACCGCAAAGGTAATTTGGGGGGAGGGCCGTTTCAGTTTTTTTGTGGACAGAGAGGCACTTCTCTAGGCTGAATATGACTGGTGGGGTCATTGAGAGTAATAGTACTGGCTGACAGAGCACCCTGTAATGTATAGTGGCTGTAGGATTAGTTAAGAAATGTTTAAGTGTTCACAGACATGAGAGGCCTTAAAATGGATTTATCTGAAAGGGTTTATCTCGCCTCTTCACAATTCATCATGCCCATCTTCCATATCTGAATCATCCTCTACATCGTCAAGGTCCAGATCCTATGGAAAGATACACATTTTTGTTTTTGGGATGGGTACTGTATCTTGCTCAAATTTAAATGGTTAGTCCAAAGTGTACAATATACAATAATGTGCACTTCTTCACATTAACTTAATGGCAGTTAACAATCATGGGTTTTTAGTAGTCTAAACGCATAAACTGAACTCTTCAGTGCTGCCTTTTTGTTGGGTAAGAAAGTAAACAATTAAATTGCAGGTTTTAGTTGTAAAGATGGTACTTACATCCATTTCATCATCATCATCTTCTGCTGGTGCCCCTCCTTCCTTTCCTCCACTCTCCAAAAACTTTGTAAATCCATCTAGTGTTCTCTCACCATTGTAGTCAATAACCTACAGGGATAGAGGTAAAGACTTTTACAAACTACGGTTTATATTTTTTGCAAATGTGGCAAGAAACTAAGACAATCCAGTAACTGTTTATAGTGTTGGTCATAGCTAGATCATGATCATGTTGGTCTACCTGATTAAGAACTGCCATGGCAATGTAATACACTGGTTTTTCCGCCATATCGTTTAAAATGGTTGCTTCAGTCCTAATCTGACTTTGGTAGTAAAATAAACAATTTTTAATTCTAAAATAAGATCCATGCGGCATCACTGGATCTCCCAGGACCAAGAGAGGGGATGTATTCACTGGGTCAGGAGTGTCGACTTTCGCCTGCACGTGTTACCAGGCATAAATAAACTATAAATAAGCATGTCTAAATTTGGAGACTAGTAACCATGCTCAATAGGCTGTTCTGTCAGCTCAACAAAGTATAAATGTAAACAAATAAATATCACCTAGTATAACAAACCTAAGCATTTTGTAAATGATTCATAATGGTGTTAAAAATTATGCTGAAATGTAGTTTAAGAGACTGTGTCTAGGAGTTTACAAATGCATGTTATGTGTGCACATAGTGGGTTGTCTCAGTACTCAATCTTATTTTAGTTTTGTTAGATGCAGCCTGATACTACAGTCATTTAAATTCATTTTTTTCTCAATCTACACTCCCATTATGACAGTGACATTTTTAGACATGTAAATTTATTAAAAAAAATAAATCAAGCAATTACAGCCTCCAGTCATTTTGGGTCAGAAGCAACAAACACACGTGGATTGAAGGACTTGCCATTCTTCTTTGCAAATCCTCTCAAACTTGGTCAGGTTGTTTGGGGGCTCCCAGTCCCTGTTGCTGGAAAACAACCCCACAGCATGATGCAGCCACCACCATGCTTCACTGTTGGGATGGCATTGGGCAGGTGAGGAGCGGTGCCTGGTTTCCTTCAGACATGATGTTTAGAATTGAGGCCAAATAGTTGAACCTCAGTTTCATCGGGCCAGACAATATTGTTCCTCACAGTCTGGGAGTCCTTCAGGTTTTTTGCAAACTCCAGCAGGCTTTCATGCACAGAGGGGAGCTTTTCATCTACCCACTCTACCATAAACCCCAGATTGGTGGAGGGCTGCAGTGATGGTTGTCCTTCTAGAACTTTGTCCCATTTCCACACAGGATCTCTAGAGATCAGTCGAGAGATCATCTGGTTTTTGGTCACCTCTCTAAGGCCATTCTAACCTGATTGCTCAGTTTGGCCAGGCAATTAGCCCTTGGCCCTGGTTGTGCCAAATTTTTATTTAATAATTGTGGAGGTCACTGTGCCCTTGGGAAACTTCAGTGCAGCAGAAATGTTTTGTAGCCTTCTCCATTTCTAAGCCTTGCAACAATCCTATCTCTGAGCTCTGCAGACTGTTCCTTTGGCCTCATGGTATGCATTGTCAGCTGTAAGGCCTTTTATAGAGGTGTGTGCCTTTTCAAATCATGTACAATCAGTGTAAAAAACAGCTTAGCAATGATCAAAAGACATAAAAATTTCAAGTGGTGTTGCAAAGGATTAAAATATTTAAACCAATGAGATTTTAGACGTTTCTAAAAATCTGGGGTACAGAGTCCAGATTACGATAAAAGAATGTAAACTCTTGTAGTATCAGGCTGCAATATAAAACTGATAAAAGGGAATCTGAATACTTTCTGAACGCACTGTATATACACAAATTCATTTAAACATATGTACAAACTTGATAACTCAAGTATGCCACATCCAAGTACACATTAGCCACTAACAGGAGATGAGCCAACCCGCAAATGCTGCCACCCAATCTCTGTATGGAGATGCACAGACACACAGACAAATAAGTATAAGAACTACTCATCAATCAGCCAGTATTCCAATACTGCTACGACTGTAAATGTAAAACTGCATTGCATTAATGTGCCACAATGCATGCACAACTAGGAAGCCCAAACGTAAACTAAAATTGGTAATGTGTTTGAACAAGCCCCAGCAAATATTATGGAATCATTACATTTTGAGGATGGTCATCTCATTTGCAAAATGTACCTCAAATTAAATTGCATTAATTAATGGCAATTTTTCCCCACAAATGCAGGACAAAACATTATGGAATCACTCAATGTTGAGGAAAAAACATGGAATTATCATCACGTAAAATCAAATTAGTACTTTGTCGCTCCTCTGGCTTTATGATGGCCTGGATTCTTTGAGGCATGGACTTCACTAATGAAAAAGCAATATTCTTCAAGCCATTTCCAACTTTTATGAATAGCGGTCGGCAGTTTAGCTTTGCAGGATGGAGCCATGGACAAGTTTTTTTTTAAATTATTTCTACCATATATTTTTGGACTGAGATTTCATTGAGGCAATATGTTTTTCCTAAAGAAAACCTCTTTTCACTCTTTTCAACCTTTAACACGCTTTGCTCTGTGGAAAGATGCATTATCTTGAAAAATGAGCAGGTTCATGTTTCATTGAATTTTATTTATCCAAACATCCACACTCCATGTTTGTTTCTCTTTAGCCCACTGTAGCCTTGTTTTCTTTTGTTGAGGTGTTAGTGCTGGGTTTTATTTGGCTTTTCTGTATGTGAATCCTATTTTATTCAGCCGATTTCTTACAGTAAAAATAACCATGCGTCCTATTTGTAATTTATTTTTATGAAATAAAAAAATTAAATATTCACAAAGTGTGGCGACTCAATTTTTGCCAGGGGTTGTATTTTGACTGCAATATGCATTTTCATGAATATTAATTTTCCCGTCTCATTACAAATACAGAATGCGAAAGCATGTCTAATCAAATAAACTTTGGCTCCTTTTGACAGTATTGGATCCTTCATTAGATCTTAAAGTGACAGTAGCCTAATATGTCGCTGCTGTCTATGGTGTTAATGCAACAAAAGAAAAAAGAAAGGGAGACAATTATTCACTGCTTTTGACCATTTTTTTGCAGCTTTAATAAGAATTTAAACAGTGAAGAGTTTCACCAATCCTGTGGGAAACACTATATCGTTATACTATATCGTTAATGTAAATGTGCATTTCGGTAATATAAATGTCACTTGGCTATATTTAAATAATGTTCGCAAAACTTACACTTACACAATATTTCAAAGTAAACTGTGTTCTGACATCTGACATCTGACAATGTGCGTTTCACCTACATTAAATTACATTACGGATGTCTCAATTACCAATCATTATTGATGAGAATTTTCCTTGTTCCCTATATAATAAATTGTCCAAGTTTAACTATCGAGATTTAAAGTAAATGAAGCTAATTCTTTTTGTACTTCAAGCAGACTGTATACCACTGAAATCGGGTACATGTAAACATTATGCAAGTCCATTTATGATACATGTGTACAATGTATCTGTGAAAATCAGAAATTAAGTTTCCAAATCTAAATGGTCCCCAAATAAAATAAAATGACTTGTACAAACCACCATCCATTTTTGTCCACACCACTTTTCAAAACAGTTACACCACTAGTCTTAATGCTCTCATTCATGCAAATCATTAGAACGGGTAGGGATCACAAACCTGGCATAATTACACAGCCTTTAGAAAACTTGATGGCCTAAACAGAATCACCCAATACTACACAGATAAATTATATTCACTGCCTAATAAATCCCATATACAGAAACATTACATAATACTTGAACAGAATTTTCAGAACTCACCTTACGGTCATCACCAGCAGGGAAAAACTTGAGAGTAGGAAAGCTGTGCACTTTGACGGCTTCAATCTCATTGACTGTGGAGTCCATTTTAGCCACTATGATATCTGGGTTCTCTCTGAATTTTTCACCCAGTTGATCCCAGATAGGGGCCAGCTGCTTACAGTGACCACACCACGGTGCATCTGCATAATAGTAGTCAAACATGGTCAATAGAAACCTATAGCATCAAGATGCAACGTCATGATAACTGGCACAAACAATTGTTTTAATTTAAAGTTTTAATTGTTGTGCTACACTAACAGCATCATTGATTTGTAACCAACACATTGCTATGAACTTTGGTTAATGAGCATGCGTGTAGCTTCAGTAAAAACAAAAGAACCACATTAGGAGCTACAGACGACAGTTTTATTTTAAAGGGGTTAATAACTGTATTTTGTACTCTTCTCTGTGTTCAACTAATAGGGTCATAAATAATTTAATATAAAAACAAAATTACATAAACCTTTTTCTACCCCATTTTCTTAGCTTTGGTCTTAAACAGTTTTGTGGGCTTTCTGCATGGAAGACTTTGGAAGTCCACCCATAGCTATTATTGAGTAGCAGCAATAAAGCAAGAGTGAGAGTATTAAAATAATTAAATTTACCCAGCGCTGTTCCTGTCAGATCCAATACAGAAGGCAGAAATTCTGAGTTCTGATATGTAGGATATTTAGCATAACCCTCTTAACGATCAAAAGATCAATGAAAATATTAAATACACCGTTTACGACCCCTTTAACAAGAATCATCTAAACACTGTGAGCAGTTTCGCTACAATACAGGAAATGAGAATGCAGCAAAGTAAAACAATTTTTACTTTTCATATTAACAGCAATATGACTGACTATTCAACTAACCAGTGTCTGTAACCGGTTATTGTGGTTAAGACCATAACACTTCCAAAAAATATTCTTACAAGCTCTGGCAGTGCAACAGTGTTGCTTTTTGTAATTAATATTGTTTTACACTCCTCACATGTGCAAAACTGCTGATTTTACAATGGAGAAACATGCACACCTACTTATTTCCGTTGAATGCTATTGACTGTATGATAGCCAGAAGATAAAAGTCAGCCTTTTAAGTGCATGCTCGTGTAATCAATTCAGGGTTTAAACCAGAGTTGAGAGATCGTTTAACTCTTCCTGTGCAACAGGCCACAGGACAGAAAATAGCCCATTTATTTTAAATTGTTTTTGATGTAAAAATCTTGCTATTTGGATCAACTTATTTAATATTCATATCCAATGGGGTTCAATGAAATATTTAAAAGGCAGGGTAGGCAATTTCTTTTCCAGAAACATTTATGGCAGTTAAGTCTCTTCACATCCTGATAGTAATCACCTAGCAGACAAAATATATTTATACATTTATATCTTCTGTGGAAGGCACAGAACTTTTAAACATTCATCCAATCATTGCATTTGGCCTGAATGCAATCACGGGATGTCCTACTTGTCTGTCAAACAATGTATTTGCATACCTCCACATTCCCTGCTTGTGCAGGCAATATTCTGTCATCTGCATGTTCATTTGCCCATGCACATTCATGCGTTTCGGAAGCATGGCTTTGAAAACTATGCTATGAAGGGAGAGTGGGATTTAATGCTTTCCAAACTAGTTTGCTATATAGTTCCTACTCTGCCTTTAAGTAAATGTATTATTCATTAATTGTAAACTAGCACAAAACTCCCTTATACTAAAGCCATCCACAAGCCATCCTTCCTATTGATGAACTGATGTTCAAATGAACGGATCTCTCAAACTAGTTGGTTAGAAAACGATGTGTGACTTTTGCTGGTCCCAGAGACGAAAATACTTACAAAACTCTATGAAAACATTTTTGGCAGGGTTGAAAGCTATCTCCTCAAAGTTTTTTCCCACCAAGACCTTGACTGGGTTCTTATCCCAGTCTTCAGGAATGTCCTGACTCATCAGATGTGGCTGAGGACAAGAGGTAATACATTAATTACACCAAACACACACGATTTCCATTACTTATATAATTGTGCACTTACATTTCACAGTAGTTTATATATTCATACATTTAATACAATTAGGCATCAAGCACTGAAAGGGCAAGAACCCTCTGGTAACTGTTAGTTTTTCTATTATTCTGCTGCTGATCCTCTTCTGCTCTTAACATATAGCAGCCCATAGAACCGCACATAAGAAAGGTAAATTTAGCACACAGATGACATTCTGATGCATTACCATTGCAAATTTGGAGCCTCAAACACACCAGCGCCACCAACAGTTAAAAGTTTAACAAGGTAGGTTTTCCAGAAAATTCAAAATAACCATAAATTTAACTCTTCCTAGAGTGTTTGTCCACTTTGCTTGAATTTGGTATTTAGCATCTAGAGACAATAACATTATTTACAGATTATTGCTACAGCTAAACGTTCCTGTATACCGCATCAACAATTTAGTGTGCGAGAATGCAAGACTTTATAACACCTCCTAGGCAGTGTTTCCAATTTCCAATCCCCCAAGGACACTACTGACAAAAAATTTAATCTTATTGACAGACTAAACAGGTCTTTAATACAGTGTCAACAAATTAGATGGTAAGATGCTAAATAGGATGAGATGTTTTGGGAAACATGAAACTTTGCATGTCACTGCACAGTGACTATTAGTCAAACCTGAGAAACCATTTTTATATTTCTGTAATTGCTTTTACTTGTTTATTAGTCCCCTTTTTCTAAACTCATCATTAGTTGTCTACAAATATTTTCCTTTGTGATGTTTTTTGCTTTGACCTTGTAATTGCTGCTTGCAGCTATATTTTAGTAATGTATTAAATCTAAATTATAGACTTCTCATCTTTGAACTGTCCTTTGTATGTTTGAAACCCTAAACTTAAGCATTGATCTACCATACCTTTAGTTTGCCCTCTGTAAAGGCGTTACAAAAGGCAAGGATATTTTCTGCTGTGATGTCTGAGGTTTCTGGTTTATATTTGGTCATCTCTTCCTCTAGTGTGATGAGGCGGATCGCTGGACACTCTTCCTTCTTTAGACCAAAAAACTCTAAGATTCTCTGGTTATCATCCACATCACTGTCAATAAATATGAAAAGAATCTGTGGGGAATAACAGAACAAGGCTAAAGTACGCCAATGAATGCAGTTGTATTAATAGATACACAATGATAAATGGCAAACATCAATCATGTAAATACGCAATTCAGTTTAACATGTATAGTACTTCTCACAATCTGCATTACTGCAAGACAGCTTTATAGAAATTTTTACCAGTTGGAACAATAAAACAAACTTTATTATTAACTGTAAACCAAAACTTCAAATAAAAAAGTACTAGAGGAAAAAGAAACCTTGAAACCATAATCAACCTGAGAGGTCAATTGGTACATAGTAGGGTTGTCACGATACCATAAACACGTTATGATACTATACCAGCTGAAGTATAACGATAACAAGTAGTATTGCGATACCATGCGATATTGTATTAATTCTTAATTCAAATCTACGAAATGAAGCAATATTCAGAAATACGAAGATATAAATGAAAGACCAAATTGTCCTCAGAATCCTTGTTTAATAAGAATTAATAACTGGCTATTTTAAAAAAAAAAAAAGTGTACTTCGTGTACTCTGCAAAAGATGTGGGATGCGTCCGAAGGTGCTCAATGAGGTTGCTGGTGTTTCCCCCTTTAGCTTGAAAAAGATGCTATGTTATTTGCAGACACAAGTGTTCAAACATTTTAGCAACTGCACCACAGGCCACAGGATACTACCGTTTAAAAAATACAGTGGCACCGCTAGTATTTTGGACCCTTAGCATTGCGATACTACCGTAGTACCGCTAATCCGTGCAACCCTAGTACATAGTACCACATACTTGTTTCACTTAAACTCACAATATCACACAAAAATTACAAGACTTAAGGTATTTGTTCGAACTTCCTACAAATTCTGTTGCATGATTAAAGGAAGCACCCACCTTGCCTTTGAAGTGCTCTGCAGCTTTCTTAAAATGGTCCATGTTGTCCTGGAAGTTTTTGGCTGTTTGGGGTACAAACATTAGGATATGGGACTTGATGTCACCTCCAAAGATTTTTGGAGCAGTCTGCAAAGGGAAGAATGATTTCAGAATTCACTTTTTAACAGTAATGGTAGTTTGACAGGGAAGGAGTGGTGGTTTTTAACCTGTCAATAAATATCCATATATCAATCTTGTATGGCCTACTCGGCACCACATCAGGGGCATGTAGTTCGTAAGCTGTTAAAGTTCTGCATTTGAGATGTAATATAAAGCTTGCATAAAATGTTTGGAATACGCATGTAACTAAATTTCTTGCCAAATGACGGTAACTTTTCATAAACCTAAACCAGTTGGGAATTCACGTGAGCAGATCCACAACCACCTGTGCGCTACTGTATTTTCCCCTATTTTTATTGGTTTGTTGGCTTTTGGGTCATTTTATACACAAGCAGTCCACAAATTTCAGAAAAATGTGCTGTTGCTGCCTGATCTTGATTATTGAAAAATCATGTTGTAATTGATGCAAAACCAAACAAAACAAATGTTGTCATTAGAGAAAACATGAACATCGTCTTACATGTGCGTGTGTGTAGTTATGTCTCATGGAAAGGCACTGGCTTTTTACAGTTACAAAATCCATCTGCCAAAAACAGGATCAAAATGTTAAAAAGTTACCTGCTCTGTGAACTCAATAACCAGTGGAAGTTGATTGGCCTTGATGAAAGTCAGGAGGTGTTCTTTGCTGATCTCTCCATCAAATGTGTTGCGACCCTCATCAAACTGAACAGGAGAGGGGTGGGGGTGAAAGAGACAGATTAAAAGATAATGTAATATTTAGCACCTTCTGTTGTATGGTCTGAACAGCAACAGATTTTAATTACATTTTAATGAGCACATGGACATATTTAAAATATCTAAATTAGTTGTCATTTATTTAAAGTTTGTGTTATCAAAATTGGATATTATTCCATCCCTAATGTGCACCTACTTTAACAAGAATTGTTCTACTCTGTTGTAAAAGGTTCTGGGTCTAGTTCTAAAGTTAAAAAAATATATATTTTAGTGATGCAAAAAAAGCCATAATGTTTTTGTCCCATTTCAGAATGTGCAATCTAGGACAATTAAAAAAAAAAAAAAAAAAAGTGTATCCTTGGGTCGACTTCACAAACCAACAAAAAATATTGACAGACATCAATTTATATCAGAAGGTCATCTCACCACAAGTTATATGAAGTAACAGATGAATGTATCAACAGACAAACAAATACTTAGCTGGTTTGACTCTGGCAAAAATGATAAATTATAGCCACAAAAGCAGCTGCCCAAACTTACCACGTGTGAATCAGTTTAGTCACAACAGAGATGCTAAGGATCAAAAGTACCTTCTTAAAAAGCACAACACCATCTTTTGCAACTTCAAACTTCATGTAGACAGTATCATCAGAGGTGATGCCAAAAGGGATGTCGTCCACAGCCTCTGCAGCATTAATGAAGGCCTTGGCACTTTCTGTCTCAACATCCTACAATGGACAAAAAAAAAACCTTACAAATTGACAATATTTACAGTAATTGTGGGCACACAAAAAAAAACATGCCTGCAGAGTAGTAGGAAGAGTAGGCCTAGACTCCAAATGTACAAAATGCATACCAAACCATCTTAACTAGCTTAAAATTTCGGAAACAGCCTTGGCAATAATCTATACATCTAAAAAGAGGTAAACAGCAAAATGAATTGCACAAAGTGAAAAACCTTTTAAAAACAATATAATTGTACCTTAAAGAAGCCAATTACTGCAACCTCATTATCAGCAATAAGAGACTCTGCTTGTGTGACATCACTTAAAGTAACAGCTGCAGGACCAGTTCGCTTTTTCAACCAGTTGACAATGTCCTGAGCTTGTCGACCAGCTGCAAACAAAGAACAAGTGCCTTTCAGAATGAGACCAAAGTAATAGGAATCAAAGTATAGGTCTCTGCGC
>JAZGTJ010012530.1:0-15793 GCA_036877575.1 Botia almorhae
CAGAACACTACAGCAACCACACACAGCTCCCTGCCAACCCCCCACAACACCTTTACAGACCCTTACAACACCCCATTATCTGTGGCAAACAGCATTTACACTTTCCTCAGGAAATGAAAAAATACCATTTATAAAGCTTTCGCCCATATGAAGTATATGAGTGAAATGTTCCCTGATGGGTGTGAAAACAAGATTCAGTAGATGTTTTTGACTTTAATGTATATTGATTTGCTCATTTAAAAATGTGTATCAGACATTTAAACACAATTAAATAACAAATAACGTGAAATGGAACTAGATGTTTTCCATATAATCCTCCTTGTTCCAGAGCAGATCTTATGGGCTGTGATTCATGCTTGATACTTCAGCATAATGACAATCAAAAACACTTGGTGAGCAATTACACAGAGCAAGTGTTTCATTTCTCCACAAAGGTTTAATAGCTTGTGGCATGTTTCTAATTGTTATCTTCCTGTAATAACACTGCAGTCCAAAGAGTGGAATGCAAACAATGACAACAACATCTCAGCCACTCCAAACAAAGATCAGTCTGTTTTTAAAATAAAACCATTCATTCACGTTCACGTGGCAGCAATATGTTTAGAGGGTCATGGCCCGGGTCAAAAGTCATTTCAATTCTTGCACATACTTTATGTTGGCAGGCGGCCGGGGCATTGCCTGCATTGACACAAATGTTACGTAATCATTTGCAGTTATCTGGTGACTGCATGCAGAAAACATCTGAGTTAATTAATGATGGAAAACACATGCAAGGTTCTGACATGTGGACAGCACCAGGCCTATTAAGCCAGCATAGTCTTTCAATAGTGAAGAAGTGTTGACCTCTGTGCAACATCACTGCAATGAAACGCTACAGTCAGCTGTATAGCACAGCATGTGCTTCAGCAGACAGCTTTGCTTCTGAGTGCACAATGAACGTGATCTGCTTGGGTGCGTGATTGTTGGCGAACAGAGATGTGAATCTCCTTTGTTTGTAGTTCAGGATATTGAAACAATTTTCTGACCATAAATTAATTTGATTTATTAAGTGAACTTTGCAGTGGTGGCTGGTGGGGTAGTTTTTTAAGGAGGCTGAGGTGTAAGCATAAATTGATCATTATCTATACAAAACAGTATTATTCTTGGGTTTATCACAGCTTTTTATAATAATTATGCTCTTCTATGTGGATAGTATATAAAGACTTAATAAGTGACAACACCTTTTAACCGTTTTAATCATGGACACTTGTCAAAGAAGGAAATTATTAGATCAAATCACACACTGCCTTCTACAGACTATGACAAATCCAATACAATAAATGTATGAATGGAGCGCCTCATTCAGTCCAACATTATATTCACACTTGTGCTTACAGTCATGTTGGCTAACGTCATAATCAATGGCACTCTTGCTTTAATGTGATAATAAAAGCTCATTGGTTTTAGGAATGACAGATCAATGCTTTTGATTACAAATAACAATGATGTAAAGAAAAAATATATTATAGCCTGTACTATATATCACGGACATCATCAAGATGAACAACTTTTTTTTGCAATCATTTTTGAGTATTTTAAGGAGGCTTCCCTCCTCTGTCAAGCCGCCACTAAAACTTTAAGGAAAAAAGAAATTATATGCTTGGCATCCCTCTTCATGAAAGTAATAACGAGGCCCAAATAGTTTAATATGTAAATGGTCATATACAGTCAGCTGGTCATTAATGCGGGATTTATGATTTATTTAGTAATAATAACCAGCTGTCTATGCACCTGTATATATTTTGATTTATATTAAAGTTTAAAAGATTTTATTTATGGTCTTATAAATTAGCTTAAAGCTAAGAAAGTTATTCCATTATGGTAACAAGACAAACACTGCACTACACAATATTAATTTATACAATTATTTTTTTAATTTTAATTGTGTTTTTCACTAGTTATTTTCTGAATAATTCTTACATCTGAGGATTGTGCTCAACATAAAATTAATTCTTTGGTCCTCAGAGCAGCAAAAGCTATGTTAATGGATTATGTAGTATAGGCCATGGATTATCAAATAATTATCAAATATATAGTTTAGCAGTTATTATATAAAAAATATTTATTTTTGACCTCTCAATGCTGTAACTGACCCATCAGAATTGAGTATTCCAGAGAATAATGTGGAACAATGACAGATACGTTGCATATTTACAGGCTCCTAAGAGTCTCCACAACCTTGAATCATCTGAGACAGGACCAACACCCGCAGATATGTGCTATTATCTCTCTATTACAGATATGTGCTATTACTGGCCAAAGAGCCATCAGAGCTAATGCAGTCATTACTGCCTTATGAAGGCCCTAACTGGAATGCTAATAACTACAATTGGCCTTGAGACTCTGTGTGTTGCAGTGGAAATGCAGCTCGCTTGATATTTATGTGGCTCTTGAGAACACATTCCATATCTGCAGAGTTTGAGCTGAAGTGGGGAATTTTCATCCCAGTCTCTGAAGTGTCTCTCGCTGTCTGTTTCACTCATTTGACATTGTAAAGTTTCACAGAACCTGGCCCAACACTGTCACAAAAATGTTGGTGTTGATTTATCCTGACTCTGAGATTTTTTTCTGTGTGTGCATCGACAACAAATCATAATTATATCCTCCTAGGTGTATCTTAGCAGTGTGTCCTGAATGTTCTGTTCTAAATTTAGAAACATGTTATTTCTATCTAGTCTTAGCTGCTTTAGGCTGCTCTAGCTGACGAAAACTGTAAACCAACAGACCAGACCAGATTAAAAAATCAGCTAAACACCAGCAAACCAGCAAAGAAATTTTTTGTCTGTTGTGGATGTTTTTGATCTATTAAGGTGAACATGAAATTACCTTCTTTGCGTGTTGTTCCAATGAAAAATGCCATCCAACAAAAATAATACTTATTAAATAAATAAATAAAAAAACCTGCACAAATGAATAAAAAATAGGATATTTATGAATGCAAAATTAGGCACGTTTATTTTGACTTAACACTGGAGAATTTGTTTTAGAGCAAAGCTGAATTCCTTTCTCAGAGTTGCAGTGTAAATTACTAATCCAAGGTAAAGTATAAAGTGTGAAACATAAAACAAGATAACCCTGGTTTAAAAATGACCCTGGGTTAAAAAAAGTGTAATTATATTGCCTAATTATGTTGTTTGCTTTTTCTGAGTTAGGATGTTGGTCTAACAGAAATCCTAAAGTTTGGTTTATGTTCTCACAGACTTTTTCCTAATGGTGATCAATCTCCTTTTATCAATCTCCCAGAAATATTCATTATTGTTATGAGCATATGAATACAGTATCAAAATTTTTTGAATATTCTTTCTGCCCACCCCAGATATACAGTGACATATAATAGTAACTTCTGTCTCAGATTTAAAATATCACTAATGTTGGAGATTTAACATTTTTCTCATGAAGATCTATTAATTGGGCAATGCTTAGAATATATTTTTTTAAATGCTTCATACTCGATGATTGCAAAATTCCTGTCTCAAACACAAACTTACACAGTCAGGATGTCTGTAGCCCCCTGCCTGGACCATAGCACCTCCTCACTTGCAAAGACCCAGAACCTGGCTGACCTTTTAGACTAGTCCTCACTCCTCGCCTGTGTTGGCAAGTCCAGCTTGGAGCTCTGGATAAATCTTGGGCTGCTGTATGGAGAGATTTATAGGAGGACAGAAGAACAAAACTCCCTCCGGTCTGCTTTTAAAGGGGGGAGCAGCTGTAAAAACACTCGGAATGCTATGTTTCTCCAGTGCTTATCACCCCCTCCACCTCTGGGGTGCAACAGACTGGACCACCATCACCATGGAGGGCTGCTAGGGTGCTGTTGTGCACAGCCCAAAATGTGGACAGCTGTGCCAGTGGAAAGGGATTTAAAGGCACTCTTTCTTTAAATAAACACCTTTGGCTATTTTGTCAGCAAAAGACAAAAATTCTAAAGACAATGGACATGACCTTTTGATCCCAAAGACATAAATTTCTCCCCTGAACGATTTTGTTACAGTCTGAGGAGCAAATGAGATGTTGCCATGACAACAGTGTGAGGGACCCTGGAATTTTATGTCTGAGACTGCTACAGAATTTTATGGTTAATACAAAAAGTTCCATACATAGATTTCCCCATTTACAGTTACTGCAATAGATGATAAATAATACAATGAGGAGCTGGGGCTTTAGCTTAGCTTAGGAGAAGTTTCCTTTAATAGGGAAGTCTTTTTGTACTTTAACTTTACCCATTTAAACCTTTCAAATACAAATTAGCCACTATTTTGCCACAACCTTAGTACAGTAATTGTCAGACCCTGTAGTCAAATGTTAAGTAGTCAATTAATGTTAAAGTCCACAAACTACCAAATGGTTTCAGAAACTCATTTGAAAGTAATCAACAATATTAATTAACAAGCTAAATCTTAAATATAGAAATTTGTACATATTATGAGATCATGAGATATCATGAGGGCTTGTCATAGGGGTCGGAAATGATGTCACTCTGACCCTCCTTAGTCCTGCTATTAAAGCCATTTCTGACCCTGTGAGAACTTTGTCTAAAGGAAATTCAACATCAGTCTTAAACTTAAACTTTTAAAAGATTAAAATAATTAAAATAATAATGCATATTTTATTTCAGGTTTTAGTGTTTATTTCACTCATAATTGTACCTTTATAATTTTATATTTAAAATGATCTCATAACATCATTCAGTTGTAATTGTTGCGTAAATGCTTTTGTGCCTTTGAGATGTATTAAATAGAGTAAATGCAACTTTAAATGTAGCATCTTTGTTTCCTTTATAGTGTAAATGTGGCTTTAGATTTAGAAGTCATGGCTGGATACCAGAATACAACTATTTTCGTCTAAACAAACAGTTTTGTTTTCTCTCCGAAAATTCTTGCCATTCAGCATCTGGTTGTGATCAAAACAAAGCAGGCAACAGATTAAGTGTGCAATGATATTCACATGGCATTTACTACAGTCACTCCTATAATCTTAGTTCCTGCCAAAGCACTGCAGGAACAGGGTTCCCAGTAAAGATAAAACAGCTCATTTGATAAGTTAATAATAACTGTCCACAAATACAGTTCTTCTCCTGTGTCATTAAAATTTACAATTCAATTTCAAAAGCATCTGTTAAATATCCACAGAAGTTTGCTTGATTCTGTTAAATAAGTGAAGCATATGACTTGTAACAAATGGGTCCCCTGATAGGAAGGTTGGAAACCGCTGGTTCAGAGGACCACAGGAAAGTCTCCAATAAAACCTCAAAATATTATCAAGTCTTTTTTGGTTGCAGGCCTCACACAGGGAGATTTTATCACTCCTTTATCATGGACTCCATCACTGCATGTTTTCCAAACACGACCACTACATCGAACTGGATCAGCAATCCAAAGAATGTAGTGGAAAAACAGAGTAGCTTCCTCATCCAGCATACAAAACCTGCGAGCTACATTACAAATCACTGTCATTTTAGGGGGTATTAATTGTTTGTCTCCATAATAATTTTCTTCATTTTTTCAGTTTTTTTCAGTTTTGTACAATGTTGTGAATTGAGCCAGCGTGCGTGACTGCGTTCTATTTGTGTTAGCTCACTAACATCTGTTCGGTCATGCACAGAGCAGCAGAATCACAGAGTTTTGTTTGTTGTGCAAGATGTCGTGACTCCAGATGTGCCAAATCATGTAAGTTATGAAGCACATGAGAACGTAGATCTTAAGACTGAGGAATGGAGAAGATATATAGGACCTGTATTTTGCAAAACACTTGAAAACATGGTCTCAAGGATATTATTTTTCTGCACTTCATGAAAAAATTGTTGAACATCTTTTTAAGGAAATTTTTCTCCTCAGAGCTCTGTAAGATCCTTTCTGAGGCCTCTGAGAGAGCAAAAGGCCACCTAGTGGTGCATCAGTGCTAGATTTCATAAGTCTGAGCATTTAGACAGTCAGCTGCTAGGTTGGACATTTAACCTGAACATCTTAATGTATGTGAACTAGAGGCAGGTGGTACGAAAAATCTACGAAATGTAACAGCATAGAAAATTTGCTATATATCCTAAAAGTATATATAAACTATATATATAGTTTATATATGTTCATATCGCTCAAGAATTTATTCATATTGACTGATGTAAAATAAAATAAAATGCGACCAAACATCATTTAAATTACCCATGACTGCAGCAAATTGCAGTTGCTTGGCCGTATACAATTATGTACCATGTGCCATCATGACTGTCAGTCTGTCTGCTTGATACTCTCCTGATGTACTACACGACAAAAACATGACACACTCCACTGTGGGCATTTCCAAACAGCCCTGTCAGGAGCCAGTGAAACACAGCAGCATGCTCCATTTAGCTCACACCCATCCCCCTCCACCCCTGCAGATAAATAACTCTCTACGAACACTATCCTCTCTGAGCTGCTTCCAACCCTTAAACAGTTTAACAATTTTGGAAAAGATCCGAAACTGATCAGAAAACTAAATTCTTTCTACCACCAACATTATCGATACTGTAATGTCCCTACTGTAGCATGTTGTCTAGTAGCAGTAAAACAGATTCTTTCCGCTTGATTCAAGAAAAATAAATCAGAATTGTAATGAACTGATTTGGTATATTTAACTTGTCAGTACCTCACTGTTCACATTCCACTGCTGTGTTTGAAGTAAGTTAATTTCCACTCTCAGAGGAATTGATTTCAGTAAATGTGTTTCCCAGCACAAACAGCCCAGTGTAGGTCTTATCAAAGGCAGCTGTGAGCCGAGGTGTGTGTGTGTTGTGAAGGTGATTAGCATCTTTACATGGAGCTAAATTGAAAGACTGTAGTTAAAAGCTGTACGGGTATCATTCCATGTGGGCCCTTAACAGGGGCTCAACATCTTCTGTAAAATCTTTTCCAATAACTTCACTTATTTAAAACAGTATTCATGCCATCAGGTGAAAGCCCAACAGCTGAGCCCCCATAAACAAAGATGGTAGAATTCAAATCATTTACTTCTTAAAGTTCATATTGTAACAAAGGTTTAATGTGAGTGTTAACAGATCTTCTCCAGACCAAATGCAAGATAGTTGCATGACCATCTCAGAATCCTAAATCATGTACAGTATCAATTATGTGGTATAAGATACAATAAAACCTTAAGATTGTAAAATCAATTTAAATCATAATAAAAACTGAAATTATATAACCACTGGTATATAACCAATACGTTTCACATTCCTTCTAAGAAAAGCAAAACAACACAACACCTTCTGAAAGAACCGCCACATTTTACCGTAACATTCTTCTGTCAGTCTCTCTGCTATCTGCATCCACCTAAAACTTTAACTATATATAACTATGCATAACTAGCACTGCTTCAGTGTTGAAGTGAACATATTGCATTCAACCAAAACCTAGAAATTCCAGCTCTCAGAACTGCTGAGGTAAACAGTAATCTCTGATGTGAAAGCTGAGAGATCCTAATCATCGATGTAATCCTAAAGTGTTAAACCACACCAATTGACCTTCATGCATGAGATAAGCCCCTTTGTATGGCATTATATTCCTGTTTCCCTCCCAATACCACTGTGAAGCTGCCAGTGAGGCTTAAGCTTCACCACAAAAATGGTCACATTACATGCAATTTTTACTAAAGCCAGTCATACTGTAGTGGCTAACTGTAAACGCGGTGTGCGTGGAATGCCATTGGAGCCAGACTCCTCCAGCACTGTCTCTGCAATCAGGTCAAATGGCTGTTTTCAGGATTTTGTGGTGGAAGAATTCACAGCGATTTATTATGGCTTTCGCTCAGTCCTCCTGGCATTGAAAGCTCTCATCATGAGTTTTCTTAATGCGGCAGGACGGCAGGCGTAGCACGGAAAGGCAGGCATTTAGCATTAGATCTGGAGCCTTGTGTTTGTCTTCATTCTTTGTGGAGAGTGAAATGTATGGCTTGACATGTCTTGTGGGTTACTCCACATTCTCAACTGGGTTCACTCCTAAAAGTTTACAGTTGAAGTTAAAAGTTAAGAGTTTGTGGGCAAATTCCAAACAGCATTTTTTGTGCTCTTGAAGGACAGTGTGGGTAGGGGACTGGAAGAGTAGTTCCTAATGTAAATAATTAACTGAAACCCTTTAGCCCCTCTAGGCCCCTCTACAAGGCTGTTTTTAAAAGGTACCTTAGATTTGGGATTCAATTTAAACCTCCCTCAGTCCACTTATTAACTGTTTATGCTAGAAAATAAATTAAGTGTAGCAAGTTAAGTATATCCACCAGCAAAACTTTACTTTTGGAGAGGCAATTCATATTAAGGAAGCTGTCCACATTTTGCAGTTTTTCTAGTTTGTGGACACCACAACGCCATTTTTGTTTTCATGATGGTTTATTATTACCATACAGTCTATTTCAGATGAATCTGCCCTAACACAAACAGTGATTGGTCACTGTACTTGTCAGTCAACATGTCTCTTATGCCATTAGTCAAAGGTCAGGCTATGACTGCAAGTCAGCTGGATGGAACATGGATTAGTTCAGGGGAATTTGGGGAGTTTTGCAGCACAATAAGACGTTGTTATTGTGTGGAAGTGACTGAGAGGAAGAACGAGTGCTGGAATGATACAGATGTTGTCTGGATTTATTTATCCATAAAGCTTGGAATGCAGTATTCTGTTAGCCACACCAAAGCTGTACAACATTAAGCTGTATTAACATTATTATTATCATTATTGTTATCTTTTTATATTTTGTTGTTGTTGTATGTAACATTATATATCATTATATATTATTACATCATGTTCTGTAAATGACTGGATCTTTGGTAAAGCTGTATGATGGTTGCATGTTCTCTGCTCTGTGATTACTGAGGTTTTGTGATGTAATTTTTAGAGTGTGACTATATATTTCTAGAGTGTTCTGGGTGGTTTCTAGGGTGTTACAAGGTAGTCCCAAAAATATGGAGGGCCAAGGGTAAAATGATTAATAATGTGGGACCAGTTTTAAGAATGCTCGCATATTGGCCCACATTATTACAAGTTACAAGTTATAAGTGGGGTTTATTGTCATTTCAACCATATACAAGTACATAGTGAAATGAAACAACGTTTCTCCAGACCAAGGTGCTATATTAAACAAACACTGAACATCACATAACTACAAGGGCTACATAATGTATAAATAAAGTGCACAAGTGCAAACATGTGCAGACAGCACAAGACAGTACAATGACTATTGGGACAGAATATGGGCATAGTAAGTCCCATTGCAGCATCGACCAGTACACAGTTCTGTTAAAAAAGAGAAAAGTAAACCTGGTGACAATAACAGATGTAAACATGAATGTAAACATACGCGTAAACATAAGTGTAACCATAATTATAGCAGCAAGATGTGCAACGTGCAAAAAGGACCATAGAGGGTGAAGAAAGAACATGTGTGTGTGTGTGTGAGATCCTTCAATCCAGTTTCTGAGTATTGAGGAGTCTGATGGCATGGGGGAAGAAACTATTGCATACAGTGCCTTGCAAAAGTATTCATACCCCTTGAACTTTTTCACATTTTGATATTCACCTTCCAGCAAGACATGACCCTAAACATACAGCCAGAGCTACAATGGAATGGTTTGGATCAAAGAATATTCATGTGTTAGAATAGCCCAGTCAAAGTCCAGACCTAAATCCCATTGAGCATCTGTGGAGAGACTTCAAAATAGCTGTTCACAGACGCTCTCCATCCAATCTGTCTGATCTTAAGCTATTTTTGCAAAGAAGAATGGGCAAAAATTTCAGTCTCTACATGTGCAAAGCTGGTAGAGACATACCCCAGAAGACTTGCAGCTGTAATTGCAGCGAAAGGTGGCTCTACAAAGTATTGACACAGAGGGGCTGAATACAAATGCACACCACACTTTTCAGATTACTATTTGCTTAAAAATTTGACAACCATGTATCATTTTCATTTCACTTCACAATTATGTGCTACTTTGTGTTGTTCTATTATATAAAATCCCAATAAAAAACATTTAAGTTTGTGGTTGTAATGTGACAAAATGTGGAAAAGTCCAAGGGGTATGAATTCTTTTGCAAGGCATTGTAGTCTGGTCGTGTGGGCCAGAACGCTACGGTACCTTTTGCCAGATGTAGGAGGGTAAAGAGTGAGAGGGGTGTGTGGGGTCATCCACAATGGCTGGTGGCTTTGCGGATGTAGCGTGAGGTGTAAATCTCTGTGATGAAGGGTAGAGAGACCCTAATGATCTTCTCAGCTGTCATCACTATCCGCTAAAGGGTCTTGCGGTCCGAGATGGTGCAATTCACAAACCAGGCAGTGATGCAGCTGCACAGGATGCTCTCCATGGTCCCTCTATAGAACATGGCGAACTTGATGATGTGACTTGAGCTGTGCATTGCTACATAGTCGTGAGTCAGCAGCAATGAGAGTGAACAGCAATGGACTGAGCACAAAGACCTGTAGTTTTTATGTATGTCTTATTATCTTTAACATACGTGCTTGTGGAGGCGCTAGCAGACGGGAAGACTGGAACACTAATAAACTTTTATTTCTGCTCCATCACTTGTGGCTGCATACTATCACATGCAATACATGGGAGGGGCTTTGCATCCTGTGTCTTAACAGGTCAAACCAAATACATTACATAACTCTTTTTTTAGACAGCTTTGTAATTTGTAATACACAACAGTGTCTTCTGTTAACTATGATAACAAAACATTATTATCTTTAACTCCTAAGTATTGTAGAAAATTCTCTGAAAAACTCTCTGAGTAACATGAACACTTCACGTTAAAAAGTCTGAAGAGTCTTATTTTCTTGTTTTCTAAACATTCTGAAATGCCTGCTTTGAACAATCTGTGCAATTATTTAGTTAAACTACACAGGTAGGCAGAAGGCCTATGTTTGTGCCTAACAGCATATTTCTGTTAGGCACATATTTCTGTTAGGCACATATTTCTGAGGGACTGTGCATGAGTCAGTTTCTTTTGTCTCATTTTCAAATCCAAGATTAACAAAATACCTGGTGTCTCCTGGTTGAGTCACTTAAAGAATGAACAGTTCTTTGTAATTGAGTGTCCCTGTCTTTCTGCAGTTACCATCGTGCCTTTGACTAAGGTGACTGTAAGTGGCTTTGCATTGTACAGCGTTGTTAGTTTGTTCTGCTTTTGTTTCAGACACAACACTGTGTCACCCGGTTGATGTGTGTGGCATGTCTTTGGGTGTCGGAAAAGGCTTTCATTTTATCCTTTGCCCTTTTGTCTTTTGCACGGATGTCATCATCAGCATTGGTGGTACTTGAAGTAGCCATGGGAATTTTTGTATGCACCTTCCTTTCAAAGATCACCTCAGCAGGTAAAGTCCCTGTTGTACAGTGAGGTGTGGATCTGTACTCAACATTTAACTGTTGTTTCCACGGGATACCTTGAGTGTGTGAAGCTCTGATGGCTTTCCCTAGTGTGCGCATGAAACACTCTGCTGTAGCGTTGTGGCCAGAAAGGTGTTATCTTCCTATGACGGAACCCAAGGTAATCAGCAAACTGTGTGAACATACTACTGTTGAAGGGAGGGCCATTGTCAGTTTTAAGCACACTGGGATTTCCGAACATGGAGAAAACATCATCAAGAACTGGTATTACCGCGCTTGTTGAAGTGGTGTGAAGAATTTTAACCACAGGATATCCTGAGTAGTCATGTATGATGACCAGCAGGTACTCCCCAAGATGGTAATGGTCCATAGAAATCTGCACTTAGATGGTGCTTCTGGCAATTCAGACATTTGAAGCGGCTCGATATGGGTAATGGGATTATTCATCTGACACACGATGCAATTTGTGATCATGGCCTTGACTCTTTGATCAATATTGAGAAACCACACTTTCTCTCTCAGAAGACTTTTGGTTTTAGCGATGCCTTGATGGCTCTCATGGGCGAGCTGTAATACTCTCTGCGCCAGAGTGGAGGGTACAACTATTCTGGAACCTCTGAGTATGAGATCATCATTTGATGACACTGTGAGCTCAGAACTGATATTTTTGTACTGTTTCAGGCTGTTTCATGGTGAAAAATGGGTCACAAGCATTTATGTGCCATGTGTTGTTTCTTATGTGCAAGCAAACCTGCTGAAGAACAGCATCTTTTTTTGTCTCTGTTTTTATCTCATCTAGTGTCATGGCCTTTGGTGTTGCTTGCAGTGCCATGAAATTGACGTACTCCTCTGCTACTTTAGATGCCCTTGTATTGTGTTCTATCTCTAAAGAGATAGGATGTCTGGACATGAAGTCAGCAGGATTGTCAGTTCCTTTCCTGTACTAAATTCTGAACTGGTATGACTGGAGTCTGAGACCCCACCTTTCAATTCGATCTTGGATTGTTACATATTAGTTCTAGAGGCTTGTGGTTGGTTACTAGAGTAAAAGGATATCCATAAAGGTATAGATGAAAATGCTCGCAGCTCCATACATTTGCTAGAGCTTCACGTTTATTTTGGGAGTATCGTTTATCACTTAGTGCAAGACTGGCGTATGCAATGATGCACTTTTGTCCGTTTCGCATTTGAGACAAAATAGCACCAAATAGGCCAAACGGGCTAGCATCAACAACGAGTTCAGTGTCTTTTGAGGGATTGAAGTGGGACATGGTGGTGGCACTAGCTAAAGCATCTTTACTTACTTGTGTGTATCGCCCCATTGCCATGGTGTGCCTTTTTTAGTCAGTTCGCGAAGAGGTGCACTGTGGTCGAAAAGTCCTGTATAAACCGTGAACAGTAGTTTGCCATGCCGAGTAGACTTCAGATTTCCCCAGGATCTTTGAGCTCACTGGCTTGTAGTATGGCTGCAACCTTTTTGGGGTCTGCTGAGATACCACTGGCAGAAAAAATAAATCCATAGAACTCAAGTATGTGCTTGTTAAGGTCACATTTTTAATGATTAAGTGTAAGACCACTGTCCTTTAGTCTTTGAAAGACAGCTTGGAGAGCTTCATCATGTGCTGTTTGTGAGATGCTGTACACGATGATATCATCACTGAGGTTTTTTACTCTTTTTATGCCTTGTAGTGCTTGCGCTATGGCATTCTGGAACACCTCCGCTGCAGAAGATATGACAAAATTTAGGCGTTTGTATCTCCCTAGTCCCAGATGTGTGGTGAATGTAGTAATTTATCAGCTGTCTGGGTGAAGTTGCAGTTGATGATAACCAGCCCTGAAATCAAGTTTTGAGGAGACTTTTGCGCCATTCAGCTCTTGTATGACATTGTCAATAGTGTCAAACGGCTGGATGGGTGCATGATTCATTACTGATTGCATGGCTATGGCTTTGTATGTCAGCTATGTGCACTCACTCACGCACAAACAGGCTTTCTTCAAAGGCTTGAAACACGCGCTGAAATCGCGTTGGTTCTGGGCTTATATCCTCGTCGCCATTGTAGTGTTTATGTATGTCTTATTATCCTTAACATACGTGCTTGTAGAGACGCTAGCAGATGGGAATACTGGAACACTAACAAACTTTTATTTCTGCTCCATCACTGGTGGCTGCATACTATTACATGCAATACATGTCACAGGTCAAACCAAATACATTACAAGCCCTGTGGGGCCCCAGTGCTTAGTTTGGTGGTGTTGGAAGTGCTGTTCCCGATCCAGACTGACTGAGGTCTCCCAGTCAGGAAGTCCAGGATCCAGTTGCAGAGAGAGGTGTGCAGGCCCAGCAGGTTCAGCTTTCCAATCAGGTGCTGGGGAATGATTGTGTTGAATGCTAAACTGAAGTCTGTCAACAGCATTCGAATACATGTGTCTTTATTGTCCAGGTGGGTGAGGGCCAGGTCAAGGGGGTTGGTGATGGCGTCATTTGTTGAGCGGTTGGGGCGGTAAGAGAGTTGCAAAAGGGGCCAGAGACGGGGGCAGCAGGGTCTTGATGTGCCTCATGATGAGCCTCTTGAAGCACTTCATGATAATGGGTGTGAGTGCAAAAGGTCAATAGTCGTTGAGGCAGGACACTGTAGTCTTTTTTGGCACAGGGCACCCAAAGAAGGCTGTGATATTCTGGTTATTATATAAGGTTTGTAGGTTCCACCTCTAAGCCTGGGCCCACACTTGAAGATTTTAAAGCCAGATTTTACATGATTTCCCTGATTTTGACCCCATCTGATTTTGAAAATTCTCAACTGTGTGGTATTATTATGAATATTTTACTGCTCCTGATCGAGTCAGAGCTTTCCTGAACCAAAATATTTATGACTCCTGACCAGGCTGCCTTTGGCTGAAATGGATTAAAAGGGGCAGAATTACTTGGACTTATCTTTGTCTTTCAGATCCACACATCAAAGTGAGCGGTAAGAGGGACAATGTGAAGGAAGCCAAAGAGAAGATCATGTCTGTACTGGATACAAAGGTGAACATGGATGCAACATCATCAGATGTCCAGTGTTAAAAAGGCGTCATTTATCAGTCAAAGACACAACGCTGCTGCAGTAGTTCTGTTGCGCAAAAAATATGGAGGGCCATGGGTAAAATGATTAATGTGTTGAGTTTCAGCCCTGTTGGGCGAGATTTTCTGTAGTAGCAGCTGGTGTTGCGTTGACTGCAGAATTTGCTAGAATATGCTTTACATTTAGTTTTAAAATGCTCTAATGACAAAAAAAATCTTTATTAAGAAACTGAAATGCAGTTAGGATGCACGATTGATGAAGCATTGTTGTTGTTTTTAAACACATTGATAGAATAAAACATAAATAAACATTCAATTGCCAGTTATAAATTACACATTTTTCCTTAAATCTTACTGGGTGAAAAAAGACAAAAGCCACTGCTTATTGTTTTAGTAGCATCTGGCAACGGAAGTACCTGACCATTGGTTAGTAGTTTATGAGATCACTGTGATATTTGTCTGTTCAGTTTTGTGAATAAACTTTAAAAAGGTATCTTCAGACTTGAGGGATTGTTAAAGAAACAGTACAGCTGATCTCAGACTACATCCAGTTCTGTCAGACATAAGGCAAAACATCCCCAAACACAACTGAAGATAGTGTGTGTAGAAAGAGCTCTCTACAGACTCTCTTGACGTAATGGAAAACCGATCTGAATGTTGCTCATATATCTAATTCAATATATCACTTATAACTTGGATGAAGTAGTTTAGTGGGCCAAAATCTGTTTTCCTGTTTTAAAGGTGATGTAATTTTTTTCTCAGTAAATTATTCTATTCACCAATGGAGTGAGTTTTAGGAGGGGCTCTGTTTGTCTAAGCAATGGCGGGGGAAGTTTTTGAAAGTAGTCGTTATTTTTGCAGTTGCATTGGCTTCAGTTAGTGGTACAAATAATATACATTTCCTGTATAACATGAGTGTTTGCTATTATACAGCACTTAATAGAGTTTAACTCTTGCTTTGTGGTATAGAGTAATCGGGTGACTCTGAAGATGGATGTCTCACACACTGAACATTCACATGTCATTGGCAAAGGAGGAAACAACATCAAAAAAGTGATGGAGGACACGGGCTGTCATATCCATTTTCCTGATTCCAACCGCAACAACCAGGCTGAGAAGAGCAACCAGGTTTGACTCTGCTTCTCGCTCTTTACAGTGTTTCAATATTGTTCCAATTATTGGAATGATTATAATACTATATTCCAATTTATATTATATTACAATATTAAAATAAATTTTTTTATTTTCTTAATGCATAATGGTTGTAAAAATAAGCTTTACTTTCTAGAGTTTAGTTTATAGTTAGTTGTGATTTTTCTGTCTTCGGTTTTTACTGAAAATGAGAAAAAAAC
>JAZGTJ010012531.1:1770-15793 GCA_036877575.1 Botia almorhae
AAGCTGGGAAAAGAGTTGAGTAACAGGATGAACGAGTGGCATTCATACATACTGATCCCAGCCCTGCGTGTTTGTGCGTTTGATTGCGTGTGTGTGTGCGCACGAGTTACGTTTCCTCTCGAACAGGAATGCAGTTCACCAAGCCTCAGAACCAGTCGTTATTAATCCTCCAATTACAACATAATAGAGTTGTAATCCCAAAAAACACAGGATTTTGTTTGCAATACAAAGTGTTAGAAAACACATCTGCYAGCGTGAGGGAGAACTTAATAGGATTATTTTCCATGGTGGGCAATTATTGTGTTTTTCCCCCATCAACACAAATTGTAGAAAACAGTGTGTGATTACGTGTGTATATGTGAATTTGTGATTGTTTAAATGTGTGTTTCTTAGGGTCTCTGATAACGACAGCAGGTGAGCTCTTTCTCTGCAAATAAATACCAGCTCTCTGTTGACATCTCTTTCTCTCTTTGCCATTTCCTCTTCTTTTTCTAGCCAATGGTTACGTCAGTGCCAGGGCCTCCCCAGGACTCCTTTCGGTCTCCAACGGTAACAGCATGGGGAAAGTAGTTCCGGCTAAGTCTCCCCCTCTACCTAGCACTCAGATGGTGAACAGTCGCAAGCCGGACCTCCGGGTCATCACCTCCCAGAGCAGCAAGGGCCTCATGCAGCTGGTGAGCATCTTCACATTCCTCTACAGAAGCCTGACTAGGCCAAAATATATTTTAATCTTAAATCTGTGCCATATTATAACATGATTACAGTATATTATAGTCAAAAGTTGAAGTGCTTCTTTTAGAACTGTGCCGCTCTATAATTCATCTGTTCGTACTTGGACTGTACGTACGCAAGAGAATCTCAGAGGAGGATAAGAACGGGCCCATTTCTCTATGCTGAGATTTAGGTCTATCCTGCCAGTGTGATTCTACCCAGAGCTTCTCACAAGAACCTATGAGAGACTTATGACATGGAGGCAAATAAAGCTGTCAGATTATCTGATTCATACACTGCTGTCCTCCTTTTCTCAGTGTGTGTGTGTGTGTGTGTGACTTTTTTACACCTTGTATTATGATCCATCTCCCGAGTCCGGTAACAGTGCTAAATGCAGGTGTAAATGGGCTCCAAAGTGTTTTGTGACCACATCACATTTATAGTGTAAACACTAATCTGTCGTGATGGGTTTTTATGCATGTTCAAAAGGAAAATAAATGCCCAAATTTGAACTTTTTTTAAATGCACATGCAATAACACACAAATGATGCATCCAGTCATAAAATCAAAGATCCTTCTTTGAAATCCAATCATAAGTTTACAGGAGACATGTCACTAGCAGGCGCAAATGGTGATGTGTGCCGGCTGACACACTTGTGATGGGATCAGCTGAGGCAGATGTTAAAACCAGTGTGAACCGAGACTCTGCGTGCTAGTTATAATCTCTGTTTTCTTGTTTCTGGCATCACAGACAGATGAAGAGCTGGAGATGGTGAGCGAGGTGAATACAGCTCAATTCTTTTGACTGTTGTGCTGTGGTTGTGAATAATTTGACAACGTTTGCTGAATGTTTGGTCAACATTTATTTGATGTTGTGCTGTGAATGTCCTTTTGTGCTGGAAGTGAATGTTTTGCTTGAGTTTCCTTTCACAAAATGTTCACCTAGCCAAAAGAGGCATTACATTTGCAACTCATTTTGGTGACACTGTGTGTCCATATCTGATACAAATCACTTCATGCCTGCCAATATTAAACTTATTAAACTATATTGATTGTGGTTAAACATGTGTTCATATTCCTTCATTGGACTGAAGTACACAGTGTTTTGGATACATAATGTAATTGGTGGTCAGTGAATTGGAGTTAAAGGTGCGCTGTTTGTTCCCAGTAGCTGCCTGATTGTGTGTATTCATTCAATACCGCAAACAATACTTACATTCTCAAGGCAACACACACACACACACACACACACACACACGCTCTCAAGGCAAAATGCACATATGCATGGGTTGATCTCATATGAGTCAGACACACTAGATTAGAGAGAGAGCATTGGAGCAGAAGCTCTCACTCCACAGATCAATTTATCTCTCTTCCTGTCTTACTTCTTGTGTTTTCTCTAATGATTGTTGTCCAATGACGCATTAAAAGCAGGGTACACGATCTTTTCCAAAAACATTTTTTGTTATGCTGATTGAAAGTCTGTTCCCATCCTGATAGCAATCAGTAAATTGGTCTAAATATTTGTTATATTTACATACCATCTGTTGAAGGCGCAGGACTTTAAAAATGCAATGATAGGATGTCCTTTTTGCCTGTCAAACTATGTATGTGCATACCGCCCAACGTTCATGTGTTTTTCGAGGAGGTGTGGCTTTGGAGATACCTCTGAAAAGTGGAAACTTATAGATTCAAAGCTAGCTTGCTATTGCTAGCCTCTCTGAAATGGCCCACCCTACCTTTAAGTGTTGTGCATGTACATTAGGATATAAGTGTGCGAATGCTTCACCCATCATCTTTGCATTTGGACGTGTGTGCATGCACGTGCAGTACAAACCAATGTCTGATTCCTGCTGAATCACTGAAGCAGTGACTTTTAAAAAGCATCTAACAGATTTTAATGCAAATGTTTGATACTGGTTTGCCCCGCTGACACATTACCTATTTTGTTACTGTGTGTTTTGTAGATTCATCTCATTTTCCAGAACAAATATTTAAGCATCTTTAAAACTAGATAAACTGACCTGAAAAGCCTTACTTATTGCATGAGATAATACTTGTTATTCAGAGAATATATCTTAAGGGGAGGTAGTTCACCCAAAAATGTGTTTCTGGCGTGAGAAATAGTCATACGATTTTGGGTAAACAATAACACACTTTTCACTTTCCTATTATTTTCTTACCCCTTTGGCATATTTATACAAAGATAATAAAATTTAGTGAGCTTATGCTTAGAAAAAATAATTTGCCAATGAAAAATAATCTTAATTCAAGATACATTCTCTGAAAAAAAAGTGTAATCTTTCTTAATTTTTGCTTGCGGGGTAAATTTATCTTGTTTTGAAGATACAGCAGAAATACTGATTAAGAAAATATATTTTTAAAGTGCATTTATTTTTTTTAAATATAGGGAAAGATTGTTTAGACTGTTTATTTGGATCTCTGTTACATGTTTATGTTGCTTATATAACTTAAATGATGGTTGACCCTTCGAGCTGTGATTGTTAAGCTTTTCTTACTTCCATTACAATGTTTCATCCTCAGGAATGTCTGAAAAATGTCTGAAGACATTATATTCTAGAAGTGATAAATTCTCAACCTTGTGTTTTCTTGTGTTGGTGTCTATTGTTCCTTTGTAAGGACATTTACCTCATGTAGTTCTCACTCTCTGTCTCGCTCTCTGATTTTCCAGAATGCTCAACGGTTAGGTGTCTCTCAAGTGACCCAGCCTCTTACCACACCAGTGGTTTCCGTGGCAACGCCAAGCCTCCTGACTCCATTCTCCATGCCAACCGCCTACAACACAGGTGAAAGTGACATCATAGTCAGAAGCAGAGACATTCGTCACTTCACAGGCTAGCACACACTTTTAGTTTTTTGTATTCACGATCATGCTTTAGCAAACATTAAAGAGATGCTTACAGTTCCATCTTTTGAGCTTAAAAAGGTTATTGTCAATGTATGACTTCATTCTTCCCTCACTTTTTCTTTCCTTTTTTTTTTACAAACTGCTTTATTCTCTGTCATTGTTATTTCACATTTAACACCTTTTGTATCGAGGCTATATTTATCACTGGCATTCTGAATATGAAAGGAAATAATAAATGAACATAGATGTCACATTAGCATAACTATAGGAATCAGAGGCCATGCATAGAGAAAAGGGGATTTAAAAATGTTTTAAATTCATGCAATAAATGTGTTAAATGTTGTGCTTTGTTTTTATGCAGAGTACCAGCTAACAAGTGCAGATCTCACAGCCCTCCAGGCCTTTACGCCGTCGGGTGCACTGTTGCCAAGCAACATGACCACTTGGCAACAGCAGCAGCAGCCATCTGTATCCCAGCAACCACAGCAGCAGCCATCAATATCTCAGCAACAGCCTCAGCAACAACAACCACAGCAGCTAACTCTGGCCTCCCTCAGTAACCTTGTGTACGTATTATGTATTTTCCAAACTGTCCCCGTCACACACACTCTCTCTCCCCCCTCCTTTCTCTCTCTCTTTCTCTTTATCGCTCTCTCTCCCTTCACATACTCACACCTGCACATGGTTCTTCACTAACCACATGTAGATGGTGTGAGACCACATACACCACCTCAACTTCCTGTTTTTGTTTGCAGTGTTGAGATGAGTTTCTTTTATAAGAGCCTCTCTGGTAAATTATATGTGGTCTACACTAAGATTACGGGTGACGTTTTTAATTCTTTCAGTTTTAAAATCTTCTCTCCCATTTAAAATTTATTGATCATTTATTGATCATCCTGAAAAGTGAAAATGGTGTAATACTTAAAAATGTTGCGGTTTTATTTAAAAATCCACAGCACTGATGGGACTGTGTGAATTTGTTAATGCTAGTGGTCTGGAAATTGCACATTCACCTTTAAATCTTACTAGATAACGCTTAGCATTAGGCTCGATTCCTTTACAGTTTGCAGTGTACGAAACTTTAAGCTGCAGTTGCACTTTTGTCCGCCTTCCTTGACAGCAATTTTGGGCATTAAAGGCATGTTTGTGTTTGCGATGGGCAAAAATGTTGTCTAGGTGGGAAGCTCACTGTAGGCTCCAGTGGCTCAAACGCTTTGTAATTTTTTTTACATTTTTAATCATCAGTTTTTTGCTCACAAATGTCTAACCTCTTATTAACACCTTCTTGATCTTGTTGCACTGTGTGTTCCTCTGCAGTGAGTGTGATTCAGCCTAGACACTGTGGTTGTAGTTTTCATTTGGAGGTTTTAATTTAATGTTTAGGGCATCTTGGTGTCTGCAGCTCTTTCTTTACATTAATGTTCAGTAGCCCTAGGCCCAGAATAAGGGCAGATTAATATTATGCTGTGTTATTAATATAACGTATCTTTATTCTGTGTAAATTGTATATTTTTCCCAGTTGTTCATTGACTTCAGAAAACACTCGTCAAAGCAGGTGTCGTGATCTTTATTAGCAATCACGTGAACATTTTTAACAGAAGCGATGACTGTAAAGGCTAACAATCATCAACGCAACCTCCCAGCTAACAAGAAATGTTCTCACATCGTTAGCTAACATTTTATAAAGGTTTTTCTCTCAAAGTTATCAAAAGCGTTCTTGCAATAATGTTCGAGTTTTTAAACATATGTCAAAACCATTATTCTTACGTTGATAGTCAAACATTTAAAAAAAGTTACAGAATAAATGTTTGAATAACATTCTTATAACCAAGCTATAATGTTCCGAGAACTTTTTAAAATAAAAATTTCTGTGATTTTGTTGCTTAATGGAAGAACGTTAGGGAAACGTTGAGAAAATTGTTAGCTGGGTTAGCACCTGTGTGTTCTCCCTCAGAGGTTGACCTAAATAACTCTCTCTGTCTCATACACAGACGTTCTCTGTGCTCTCTCTTTCTCTCTCTCTCTCTCTCTCTCTACATTAAGGTGTTATAGTCTGGCCTTTAATGTCTGCTATCAGCAGTGTTAGCACTGTGTTGCGTTTGGTAAGGGAGATGGGGCCTCTTTTGTTAATGCTGAGTAGAGATTTGCTGATTTCTGGAGCAGGTCTAACCTGCCCTGTATTTGTGCTTTCTCCCATTTGTTTACAGCATGTGGGGCTCAGACAAACAGAACGGAGAGATGGCTCACTGCATCTCTGGTCTGGCCGCTAATCTCAGGTGAATAGAGCCCTGTGGGCACACTGTGTAAACCAATCAAACTGTGGACTTTCTTTGTTAGCCAATCATATCCCGTGGGCACTATGTGTCAGCCTATTATGCGCTGGTGTCCTGTCTATCACCTGCCATGGCCTAGTTGTCATGGTTACTGTCTTGGTCCGTGCACGGTAGCGTGTGCATTCGTCGCCTTACACTTGACCATCACATTAGCAGAGAGTCTATTTGTTCATCCCACATTTAGCATCAGTGCACGGTTTTTATATGTCTTTTCATATATTTCCTGTCCCTGTTTTTGTCCAGTGTCTTGTGGTTGACACAAACAAATTTAGGGGAGCTTTTGATCGTTTTCTAATGAATGATAAACATTAGTGTGAAAACGAAGCAGGTAGTGATTGGAATTCAAAAGTAGGACAAACGTCTCTGTCATGTCCTCCCAAGTGGGTCAGGACTCTCTGGGTTTCGTGTGTCCGTGTGTGACCTTCTGCCTGAACACATGTTCCTCACACCAGCCCATACTGCTCTGAATCATCTCTAGCATCACACAATATGTAATATTAACCTGCTTTAAACACAGCAGGTAATTTTTTGAGAGCTACTGTATATCTGTAACTGTCATGATCCTTTGATTGACAGCAATACACAGTATTAAATGTTGTATATCCATTGTAAATATTATATGTTGTAATATTTTATTTACTATTCATTTCTATTATATGTCGAGATGGTTTAATGAAGTTGTGTATTGACTATTTCCATGCATGCATTTCCCGATACTGGTAAATGCCATAAATATAATATGTGCACATAATTATAAGTCAATTTGGTTAGGAGCTGTTTAAGAACATAGGTGTGTTTTTTTCATAAATAATAATTTTAGTAAACCTTTGCTAACCACTATCCTAAAAACATTACTGACCAGTCCTATACTATCGTAAGTGTTGTTATAAAAGAAGTAGAGGTAGTGGCGGTGTGTTAGTTGATTAGTCAAGAAAGTAAAAACGAAATAGTTGAGTTTAGTCATTTCTTGAAAACAGCTAATGCCATTCTGATAGAGTTATGGAGTTCATTCCACCAACCGGGCAGAATGAAAGTAAAAGTCCGTCTATGGAGTAAGTCTATGGAAGTAAGTCTATGGAAGTCATGTGTTCGAATAGTTTTACATTTAATTTTACAGAAATTATCTAGATATCGAAAAATGTTGCTGGGGCAGAAGCTTTATTGAAGTTCTTTAACAATAATTTATTCACATATTGATTTAGGCAGTAGTGCAGAGTGCAGTAATTAAAGGTTTTATAGTATGTTGTAGAAACATAATGTTAAAACAGTATCATTATACTTGTCTGGGGCCTGGGAACTTCTGTAATTCTTGTCTAAGTGAGCAGAAGTCGCCATAAGGGGCGGAGCTTAGAAAAGGGTCAATATAAGCTTTCTCCCCTTAGCAAATCCCAAATAACATTATACTTTATTATCTTCTGTTGAAAATGAGTCATATTCTCCTGCCTGCTGTATTATTCCCCCATAACGCAATCGCGCTGTCTGTATCAATAAAACTGTCATTTCTCTCGGGCACCTCAAGGGGGCATAGGTGTAGTTTAATATCTTTCAGATGTTTCATAAACTCCACTCTCAACTTACAGAAGACCATATTAATGCAGATCAGCTACAGGTTTTAGCTGTAGACAGTGTTTTAATGTTATATGTTATGCTTCACTGCTATGATTTTATTGATTAGTAAAGCCGAGACCTCATATTATTTGCACTTTTTCAGAATGTGCCTGTCCTCTGGCACCAGCTGCTTCTTTCTGTATCTATATACAGTGAAATGAATTTCCCTGCTCATTATGCTGGAGGAACCTGTCATTATGTCTCACTGTGGCCCAGCTCCCTGTTACTTGTAATATAAATGCTAATGATGCAGTGAGAGCTCCCCACTGTCTTCTGTTCCCATGTCATCAAGTCATTTTCTGTTGCGTCGTGCCTCTGTGAGCTTTATGGCCAGTGCGGTCAGGTTTCTTCTGGCTAGGATGGGTGCTGTAGAGAGAATGAGGGTTTACTCTTTCACATGACGGTGGAATATGTATTTTGATTTGAAAGTAGACATTGATTTTTGTAGAGGGTTTATAGACTAGGTTATACACTGTGGGGTACAAAAGTCTGAGACCACTAGTGGAAATGCTTTTTAATGTCTGATTGAATGCACAATTTTGATTTACTAAATGTACATGAATTGTTTGGTATATTCCCCTTTTGCATAAATGACAGCATGACTTTAAGCTGGCATGGACTCCACAAAATTGTTCATAACCTGATTATCCATATTATCACAGCATGATTTGAGATCGTTTCATTCATTCATTCATTGTTTCAAAGAGCATCTTGTTTGTTCAATGGAAGCTAAAAATTCGACCTTCTGCACAAAGGTGTCACGCACCTGCTAAAATGTCATATTAAATATTGTATTTATTGATATGAGTATTTAATCCTAAACATTTGTTTTGAATGTATTTAAATGAAATGCATCCTAAATTTACAATGTGGTCTCAGGCTATGTCTGCATCTAGATCAACTGAAATTTTGTTTTCCAAAAGAATCTATGTACTTGTGTAAATGTTCTAGAACAGCTCAGTTCTCACTGAGAGAAGATTTTTTTCTATGAAGTTTTTTTTAAGTGATCTGGATTAATTTGGATGTAGCCTCAGACTTTTGGACCCCAGTTTATGTTCTTATCTAGAACTTTAAACACTGACACATCAGAGCCTGTGTTAACTGTCCTTAGACATTTGTCTGTCTCTGTTAGTTCTGATGTTGACGAGTCGATGCAGTCATAAACGTGTGTTTGTGAGATGATGTTGATTGCAGTAGATGCTAGAGTGAGATGCCTGTCTCTCTCTCTGCAGTGTGACCTCTCAGGGCAGCTTACTCTTGGGCAGGGAGGAAGGGATCAGCTGGTACTGTATCTGGCTTTTCCTCTCTCTGTCTGTCTCTTTCTGCTACGCTAGTGGTGCTTATCTCTTGCCTGCTACCTCCTTCTCTTTCTCTGTCTCTCGCTCTGGCTCTCTCTGTCACTCTCTGGCTGTTTGGCTGTAAGAAACTGGGCTTTGTCTTTGTCAGTGATTCGCTGAGTTGGCCTTTCGTACTGTTTTGCATCAGAGCATACTGAAAAAAGCACCTGCACCACCATCAATCAACCTGTACACAAGTTCACAAGATCAAACTCTATATTTATTCCCACTCACTCTCTCACTTTCCCTTTATTTGTATTTTATTTGTTTCTCCTTTTCTTTTTTTAATTCCCTCTTTTTCATTTTATTGTCCTTTTTTCATTTCCCTCTTTCCTTCCTTTTCCTTTACTCTCCTCCATCTTCTATTCCCTTCCTTTTATTTCTTTTTTGAAAGTCATTATAATACTTTAAACTTTTCATAACATAAATATAAATATAGTATAGTAACTAATAAAGTCGGATTTTGCTGCCTAAACGCACATACAAACACACATACACACAAACACTGCAACTAAGGGTCTGTGGCATGTTGTGTTGTGTTCAAGGAGACTGCATGGCTAACAGGACGAGAATAAAATGACTTCTTATGGCTTCTGTGCATTTTATAGCTGCTTTGTTGTACTGTTGGAATCTGTTGTTTGCATTTGAAACGTGGCTGTTCTGTTGAAAAAATAAAGTGAAGCTGTGGGTGATGTTGCTGTTTGTCTTATTTAAATATTGAATTGCTTGTTCAACACATCAGGTGTCAATAGTGATTGTGGTGTTAATTCTCTTCCACCCCCTCTTTTCACTGTAGGCCAGTGGGAACGATCCCTCACGGAGCTACTCTGACGGTTAACACTAACCCCAGCATCAGCATCAAATCCGAGCCTGTGTCTCCTAACCGAGATCGCAGCACTCCCTGTTCCACTGCTTCGGCAGGTGCCGTATCGGGTCTCACCGTGACCCAGTATCCGGCCACGCTGCGCCTGGAGCCCACCGGCCGCTCTCCAGTCGACAGCATCAGCAGCAACGGCAGCTCTTATGAGGGCAGCGACCGAGACGATGGTGGGCAGCCACGCCCCCCCGATTTCAGCTCACCTGGTCTGGGTCTCCTCCGAGCATCCGGAGAACAGCAAGCCCAACAGGAGCAGCAGGAGTCAGCCAGTGTCAAACGCATGAGACTGGACACCTGGGTCACATAAACACTGAAGGAGATGGAAAGAGAGCTACAGTCTCTCACACACATATATATATATATACACACACACACACACAAAAACACAAACACACCCCTACTGGCTCTGCTTTCAGCAGCAAATCTCAGTCCGCACTTAGACACATGCATGCGCCTGTATTTCTCTCTGTCTCTCTCTCTTCCTGTCTTTCTCTCTGTCTCACTCGCAAACACACTCATATTTACTGGTGTGTGTATATATTTATAAAATATGCATTTGTGCTCACACACACACATGCACACTAGGTCACACAGTTGACAATCCAGGTGTAAGAAACATTTGTGTATATGAGACTAAAGTGTTGGACCAGGCAGAAGGGCTTCTGGTTGCGTCTCTGATCTTCTCCCCCTGCTCAGTTGCTATCACGGCACAGGAAGGCAAACTGGATTTGAAATTTTACAGGCCTTACTGCCAGCACACCTCACTCCACATGTCCTCTGCCATCAAGGTTTAGCAGCAGAGCTCTGTTGATAAAAACAACACCTGCTTGTTATGTTGTATAGACAAGCCTGTCAATCTAGTTTTCAGATCTTGTCTTTGTGTTGATTTTTTTTGGTTTGTTTTTGTAGAATTTATCTTCTTGATTGACTCTTTCTCTCTTGTGTTTCCTCTTTATGTTCGTCGTCCATTTTGAGCAGCTGCCTTTCAAGTCGAATATTTTTCGAACTGTGCAAAAGCTAAGCGTTGTGTGTGTTAGCTGTGAAACAGGTGATCGTTCATTTGATCGCTAAACACATCTCCGCCAAAACCTCTATTCAGTCATGCTGTTTGTTTCACATCTTCTGTTATATCGCAGTCTCGCGCTGGTCCTGCTTGCACGATTTTGGGCGTGTTTTGCAGCCCCACGCAGATGCCTGGACCGTAGATGTGGTGTGATTAATGGACATGTAGCTGTCCTGCAGGAGTGTTATCAGCCTGCAGTACGTTATTGAGTGTGTGGTTGTGTTGTTTTTCATTACCGTGGGTTTATGAGAGCAACAGTCTGGCACATTATGCTATATTTATTATTTGTTTGTCTGGTTGGATAATAGGAGACTGATTAGTTACCTTTCTGGGACAATTACGCGTAATTATTGTTCTAAGATTCCAGGAAAAAGACAAAAGAGGACAAAAAAAGCTGAAAAGGCCTGAGTTGTTTTGAACTCAGGGTGACGTGTTTTCAGGCGCTGGAGGTCGTGTATATACAACATTTCTCTCAGTGTTCCGGTTAAAGTTTATGTATAGCAAAAAGGTTGGTGTCAAATGTACAACCCAACAGAAGAGTAGAGTTCCAAAGTTCTAGACATCTCGGCACAGTCTTTTTTTGTAGATCTCTAGAACTTGGAGAGGTCTAGAGCTCCCGACACTTTTAGAACCACAGCGCAGTTGCTAGGAAAGAGTTTGCTAGGAGTCTGGCTGTGGAGCCCTTGTAGCGCTGTGTGTGTATGTGGGTGTGTGTGACGAGAGGGGAGGTGGGACTGTACATAGCGATGTATGTTCACATATATTCTGCTGGGTCTTTCTGAATCAGCGCTGTTATCTCAGTGGAACTGTCTCTGTTAGCCTCTACCTGTAAATAAACTGTACCGTGTTGTGAGTTAGCAAAGGTGGAGAGGCAGAGGGAGGGAGGATTTGACTGTTTTTAGCGTGACTCTTCTGTTGTTTTTACTCTAATGGCGCGCACTTTAAAATATTTCCCCCTTGTCCACTCCCACACCTTTAAACACACAATTTTCCAGGAGGAATTTCAGGACTGCTCCTGGATAATTGGATTTTCCTCATCTTCCTCATACTGTCATTCACATGACCACACTTGGATTGATTAACTGATTTCTCCCATTATCTTTAACCAACCGTCCTTCAACATGAATTTTCTTAAGAGATTCCCAGTCAGCTCGGAAGGGAATACCAACCCCCCTGTACATAACACTTGTAGGATGTTAAATAGCGTTCAGGGAAGGGTGTTAAATTGTTTTGAGATCATGGCTTATATTGCACTCGACATGTTTAACCATAAACAATAATGAAAGAAAAATGTCACGTTTTGTAAAAAAAAAAGGAAAAAAAATAAGATGAACAAAAAGAACGTTGTATTGAAATTTAGATTAGGCTTTACACGTGTTGCAAATGTGACGATTATGTACACAAATAGTGTTCTGTGCGTTAGTGTATTCTCGAAGTGACTAAGATGAAGGATGTTTGTGATGATTATGAAAATTATGAACTGGTGATCACAGTAAAATACTGTGACTCTTAGATACCACAGAAAGGAAATGGGGTTTAAAATGATTTCAGATACATTTAATTTTATTTTTATCCCCTGAAAACGGACTTTTAAGTGTTTTAGAATTTTGTTCATTTTCAGCAAGTAAGATAATCTTTCTCCACAGCTGTTATTGGCTTCTCTACCTCACCACCTCTTCTCCTTTCATCCTTTAAGTATCTTTTTCTCCTCTTTTGTCACTCTCCCCACTCACAGAGGAAAACAGAAGCCATTTCATTTCACCTCGACGGGTGACCGACCTTGGTTAATCCAGATTCCATGCATACACACTCATACACACACACACACACACACACAATGGATACAGTACCAATACGGGAGTCTGTAAATCTCAGAGAGTAAGAGTCGGAGTGAGAACAACAACCGTTAATGCATGTTTGGTTCAGATCTGGACACCACAGAATTCTTATCCACCTCCTTTGGCCGAGGTTCTAGTGCTACTGGGTGGATGTACTCTAGAACTCCATCATAGCGCCTCTGCAAAGCATCTGTTGACTTAAAGACTGTTGTGTGCTGAGCTTTGAACAAATGCAGTCATTTCAAAATACGTTTAAGGAAACAGCCGAATACTTGAAGCTGTTGACTTCAAAGCAATGAGCCCGTGGATGATCTTACTGATATGTTAGGCCAGGCTGGTGACTCAAAGTGCTGGCTGTGTTGATTTAAGGCTAAGACGACGTTCAGAAAGCTCTAACGAGGACCTCGCGATAACATTAGGAATCTGAGTTATCAAAGAAAAGACAATCGTCCAGTGAATTGTTAACTTTGGCCCCTGTATTCCCTTTGTATGATGTCTAGAAATTCTCACATACTTTTTTCTCGTGTTAATTTGTGCTGGTGACAGTTTTAATGTCTGTTTTTATTATAACTGTTATGATAATTATCATTACCATTATGAGTTTCATCACAGATGGTAATAATAATGATACATTTAGAGAAACAGTTTTTATTTTTTGCGTTTTTCTTGTGTAGGTTAGGCATCCTATTTTTAATTTGATTTTATTTTATTATATATAAAATTATATAAATATATATTATATTTTCGTTTTCTTTTTTGTTTGTTTTGTTTCTTCTTCAAAGGGGTGTTACTAATATTGCACGGTTTATTGAGTAAAACAAAACAGTTGTAGTAATATTAGTACTTATTGCTAATCGAGGGAAGCGATAAAACAGGTTTGATAGAATGACCAGTTCAATGCTGCAATTTTTAGTCAATTGTACAATAGTATCTACACATAGTTAAGGTGGGACTCCCACACATTTAATTTATTCTGATCAGACACAATGCATGGGCGTCAGACAAGCAAAGAATGAGTCATATTATAAATAAACTGAAATGTAATTTCAATAGAGTATACAACACACTCTAGTATAAACATTGAAGAAAAAAGTTTAAAAATGAAAAATTATAGCTAATATATTGTGTTCGGCTAGTCTGCTTTGAGTTTTGTTGTAAAAAAAATAAAAAGACAAAAAATAAAAAAAAATTCTGTTGTTTTCGGAGAATGATATACAATTTGTGTATATTTTCATAAACAAAGTATGCACTGATATGTTATTACAAATTCTATACTGCTTTTACAAAAGAGTGTTTGTTATTGTACCAAAGTATCCATTGTCCTTTATGACCCTCCCCTTTTGCGTATGTTTTATTGTATTTTATATATTAAATAGACAAGTTGACC
>JAZGTJ010012532.1:0-15792 GCA_036877575.1 Botia almorhae
CTGCAAAACAACGTATCTGTTAAAACTGTAAGAAACTGGGAATTTTGCGAATGGTATACGGACAGAAGTCAATATAGCACTTGCAAAACAACGTATCCGTAAAAACTGTAAGAGAAAAAGAGAAAGATATCAACATGAACAGTAATGACAGAAATGAACAGTTTTATTAAATGAATATCTTTTGTATTTTGGCTTAGTTTAACAAGAGCTTTAAAGGAGGATAGGGGAGATGTAAAGTCTGGCTATCACAAGGACTCGACGGGGCTCACCGATCAATCACGTCTTTATTTGGATGTAAGAGACCGGATTCGTGTGTGTATTGGCCAGGGGATTTCAAATGGTATATGTAAATATGTAGTTTTATCTGAGAGTGTGTTTACAGTAACCACTAAAGTATAACGTTTTATTCATGAAAATAATCAACACATCGTTGCAGTGAGTGAACAGCATACTTACACCGTAGAATGATCTGATACGAATGCGTGGAGTGAAGCTGTGCGCTGGTATTTATTAACACACCAGTAAATGTTTCCAGTGAGTGAGCGAGTCCGTTCTTCAGAACCGTAACAATGAAAGAACAAGAATATATGTAAAAATGTTGTAGACCTAAAACCATAAACCACTGTGTTACTGTAGTTAAACGATTGTATAAGAATGATTAGTATTTTTAACCATAGTTTTACTACAAATATCACGATTAAAATACATTTACTGTATACCAATAATTATTTTTCAAACGCCGCTATTAATTTTTTACTTCTACTTATAACCTCAAGATTTGCACGTTTTATTTCAAAGACTTTTGATGGCATTCACTTATATATCTATATCATGAATTCAGGTTTTTGAGCACACGTTAATGAGTACAGTTTTAAATTATTCCATACTGACATGTTTTCTTTTACTGTAAACTGCACGATAAAATAGTAGAATTTGCTGGTACTTCAGATGTTTATAAGACCTGTAAAGTAATTATGCTGCTGTACTTTAATGCAAGCTCAGTTAATCTGGTTTTTTAAGATGAAATGCACAAAAAACATGTTTGATCGACAATACCTGCATCCATTTTCGGCACAATCGGTTTGTGGTTAAGACAAATCCAGAAATTCATGACGTTACCTTCAGTGTGTTTTCAAGTGTTATCATTGGTCAATATTGAAATATTTAAACCATTCTGATTGGTAACTTGAGAACCCCTCCGCGCATAACGTCAGTTTGAAAATGTCTTGCCTAACGGTTATTTTATAACTGCCAGAATAAAAACGCATCTTTATATTTATTTATAATATCCGGTCAAACATTATGTTGTTAAATTTATTAAAGTATACAGATATAAGCTGCAGGTGTTCATTTGTTCTGGTACTGCATTTATATTTAATTGAAAATTTACAGTGGAAACTTATTCGGTTTCTAAGCATTTATATTTAATTACCTTAAATATTTTAAATGCTTAAATTCTGTATGGGTAAATTTACTTGGGAAAAGAAGCCAAACCTTTCAGTGTTTAATTTAAAAAAATAACACATTGAATTAATCTCTAAAAAAATGCAAAAAAGCAACTAAAACAGGCAGTTATTTACAGTTTTTTAGTTTTAGTAAGCATTTTTAGTTTTGTTTTTCTTTTATGTTTTTCAGTTCTATGAAGTCATACAATTTATTAATTTTGTAAATATGCACAAATGCTTGTAAAATATATAACCTATACAAATATATCATAAATTAAATATATAAATATAAAATATACATATGTAACATTTAAAAAAATAACTAATAAAAAATAGTGTTATATATATACACACATACATTTACAGTTACAACATCTTTTTAAATGCCACATTTTTTAACATCTAATTTTTTTAAACACATCAATTAATTGGAGGCTGCCTAATAAAATATATTCATTATAACAAAGGAAACTGCTTTAATCATTATAATACAAGCTGTTAACTCGTCTTTGGCAGCTTTTCTTTCTAAAGTCTTGTTCAACTTTTGTTATTCTCATGCTCCCCTGCTGCCTCTTCTGGTCATGTAGGTTCACTCTGTGGGTGAGTGTATCTCAGTTTCGGCTGCACTGGTATCTGATGCTTCCCCAGCTGCCTCCTCTGATGGTATGGGGTAGGAGGATCTGTTCTGTGGTGAGGGCAGCTCTAGTGATTCTGCTGCCTCTACAACATCCTCTTCAAATGTGGCTGGGGACAGGGACCTGCTAAATCCTGAACTGAACCTGGACTAACCTTTGCTGTTCCCACATCCAGTTGTTTGCCAATGCTATAGAGCAGGATACAGAGGCACCCGAGTGTCTTGTCACTGGGTTGTTGTACTAAGTGGACAAGACACTCGTGCATTATGGCCTCTGTAAGTAGGTTTTGCTTAAAGAACATGAGGAAGAAGTTGATGTTATTGATTAAGCAACTTCTAGCCTCAGTTTTTGCCTGCTGAAGCTCCTGTTGTAGTTTCCTGATGGAAACACAGAAATAAACATTTAAATTAGTGCATTAAATTAACGTGAAAATGCAGTAAAACCTCTGACACCTTTTGAAAAGCATATATATCATTTAGTTTCCAAATAAAAGTCTTTATATTTAAAAACATTCAAAGTTTTTTATACTGAAGCACTTACTGGAGCTGTCTTCATCTCCTTTTTTTCTTTGATGGTGAAGTTCATGAATGTTTCCTGGTTTTTTTCAGCAGAACTGCAGCAGAAGTGACTTGAAACTCATCTGTATATTCGGCTGATGTTTCATAGGGACACTCAACTACAAACACAGAATACATAACTTAGACAGGGATCTGTAATTCTTGTGCTATGCTCTAAATAAATACGATTTCAAAGTCAAAATCAAATTTAGAAACAACATTTTCAAAAGTTACAACAATAACAATGTTGAGTTGCTCTGCTGTGTCGATCTGTAGGTTGTCGATCTCCTCCAGCTGGTGGAATGTTTGAGGAGTCAGTTTGTTGAGTATGTTTCTGACGTTCACAATAAGGTCCTTTATAAAATCTATAAACTATATAATGAAAAATATAATTTAGAATGAAAAATAAACAACAAATGTGATTATTATTTATTGGGGTCTTTTAAAACAAATCATGTACTAATATGACTGGCTCATCCAATTGGTTTAAGGCATTTGATTCCCAACCAGGCTCTGCAATATATGCTTTTTGAGACATCTTGATGTAAACTGACTGGCTCATCTGAAACGTTTGAGTAATATTGCTCCTCAACTGCAGCCTGTGCTGGATTACCAGCCAGGCTCAGAACCGAGAGCTCCTCTGAGCTCTCCTGTGTAACATGCTCAGCTGAGGGTGTTGGTGGAAATCCTTCCTCAAGCTGAGCAGGGAGCACTGACAGGCTCTCAGACGAGGTCTCCACTGGCTCTTTAAAAAAACTCATTTTAGGCCAATTCCTGTCAGAATTGTTTGATTATACAGTTGTTTCTTCATAACTGTTAGAATATTTTGTATTATACTATCTTTTTCCCCCTAACTTAAACTCATTAATATAACTTGAACTCAGGTAAAAAATTACTTCATTATACACTTGAGAAACCTTCCCCTCAGCGTAATCCTGGCAGAATATATTATACTGTCATTTCTTACTAATTTCTTTAAAAAAAAATGAAAATTGAAAAAAAAGACTAATACAACCTAAACTGTGAGCCTGTTATGTCACTGTCATATAGGCTATCGCTGTCATTTTATTGAAGGACAAGTTTGTTGAAAGGTAAAAAGGGACTCACCTCAAAGAAAAAGGCTGGTTTATAGTTATTGTAGTTACTGAGAGTGGTCAAGTAAGGGGGACAATGGCACGAGAAGAAAGACTAAATGCTCAACAATACATAATAATGCCTAGAATAATACATTTATAAAAAACAATAATGTTATTAAAATGTAAATTAATTGTAAATCCTATACATCTAACAATGGCTTTAAGTATTACTATGCTTTAGTATTTTCAATAGGTAAAGGCATCACGTCACTCTGGAATAACGTTTCTTCATTATGATGTGTAATAAACAGTATGTACAGTCGATCGGCTTAAAATAAAAAAATTATTAAAATAAACATCATTTAGTGTGATAACACGGTGCAACACTTCGCATTAGTTTTAATCACCTTGTTGTCATTTATTAGAATAACAAATTATGATGTTGAACATTTATTCAACGCTATTATCGTGTGGAACGCGGTCTTCATCAGTAATACAGTATATCAGTAAATTAAAACGTAATACGTGTTTAATTTTTGAAACTGTCTTAATGATTATTAAAAAACTTAATACTTACCTTCGGATTGCTCGACGCCTCCATCGCGATGACATCATCGCCTACGTAAACGTCCCATTTCATTGGCTGATTTGCGCACGCCAAGTCGCACTGGCTGGCGTTGTTCATTAGTCAGGCATCGACCAATAAAACGGCTTCAACCCTCCAACTTCGAAACTTTGTGTTTTGATTATTTTTTATTTACCTTCATAGTACTCGACAAAATCTGGTAGTGTGATTGTGCGTCTCCCGAGGCTGCCTATAGGACGTCACAGTTCCTGTGAGGTTTGCGTGTCCTTTCCATGTTTATTTGCACGAAGACTCGACAGTTTTTCTCACCTTCATAGGAGCCTTTAGTAATGTGGAAATTATCTGTAAAATCGACCTGACCTGGATACCAAATATTAACTGACTACGTTAACTATTTCTCGCACGTTTCTTGTACAGTGGCTTTCCGTATATCCATTCCGCTGTCCTATTGGCCTGAAGAGATGTCACTCTCCTGGGAACTTCAGTGACGTCACCTTCGGTCAAAGCCAATCACGGACCTCCGTGTGCTTCCGGTGACTTGTATTAGTTTACTCTTTATTATACACACTAACATGAGGAGGCGTACACCCCTAGGCATGTTTTGTGTTCCGCTAGTTAGTGTAGTTTAGATAGGGCATGTAAACGCTGAGGACTTTTGTGTTTTTGTTCCGTGTTTTGTAAATATTGTAAATAACAACACTTTGCTATTGTTGTTATTTATTAATTTATTATCTATTATTTATTAATCACTATTATCACTTGCATTACAATATTATTTTCACATTTCTCTTTTTTGTATATAATAAATTATTTACACCGCATATTCACTTGTTGTATTCAAATATGTTGTTGTCTTTTGCTACCCGGTCGCACACACATGCTCTCACTGGGACAGTTGTATGTGCTCTACCACGAAAATGTCTGATTTTCAAGACTCCTTTAGGAGAACAATGGCAGATTTGAGATGAAACAATTAAGAGAAATTTAAAGACACGAATTAGGTGATTTCTGACATATATAGCTATAACAAATAATGGGAATTTATTGTTTAGTCTTCAAGTCATAATGAGATCTTTTACATGACATGCATTATTTTGACTTTGGGCCTCCAGTGAGCAACAAAAGATGACAAGGCAATAAATGACAAATTCTATATGATAACTTTATAAAATATTTTTGAAGACAATTGTTCAAATATTCTATTGCTAATATTCTTGGAAAAAAGCAAGACAGTTCATTCTTGTTTTAGTATCTGATTGGTTACTGCGTGATGATAATTCTCATCTGGATCTGATGTCATTAACCAGAACAGCAACAGCAGCCATGCCCACCAGAGCAGAGATGACCAATCGGATCACAGCTTCATGACAACCACAACAGACGCTAACTGAAGGAAAGAAGTGAAAGATAATTGTGTTTTAATTTAACTTGCAACAGTTAAACTGAGATCAAAACAAGGATGTTTTTTTACAATCAAGTAGCAAAACAAAAACTGTAAACATAGATTTACTCACCTGAACACGGCTGACAGACATCAGTGATGTTGAGATGTTGAGTCTGGTTACTGATTGAATTGTTCAGCACACAGCTGTATGTGTTGTTATCCTGATATTCCACCTCCAGAGGTAAAGAGAGTCTGATGTTGAGATCAGACGCACTGATGCTGGAGAATAAACTGTTTCCTTTGTACCAGGAGAGAGTCGCATGTGTCACATTCATCACAGAACACACTAACACACATTTTGATCTTGAAGATCTTTCTGATGATGAAGAACATTGAGGAGAATCTCTGCTGATGACCGGAACAGGCAGACGAGCTGGAGAACAGTCGAGAATCAAGAATAAAATTGATCAAACCAAATGTCCTAATGATATTTATTTTATCTTAAAGCAATGTTTATTGTGATCTGCGAGATACGCCAAACTAACATTATTTATTTTGTATTTTGATGATTATGAAAAACTGAGTTACTGTTATTATCAACTCACCACCGACAGTAACATTGAACTGTTTGGAGTGGCCAGAAGGTTTTCTGCTGATCTCTACTTTATAAAGTCCAGTGTGTTCAGTTCTGATGTTTGTGATGGTCAGATCTCCAGTGTGATTATTCAGCTGTAAGTACATCTTGAATCTCTCATTGATAAATGATGTCATACTGGTCTCTATAATTAATTCAGCTATGCTCTCATCTGGACTCTGAACTCCAAACATCCACTCCATCACGTCATGTCTCTGTAGTTCAGTATCAGTGTGTAGAGTGACAGAATCTCCCTCCATCACAGACACTGTCTTCACTTCATCTATATCACCAAACACACCTGCACAACAAACATTAATAACATTATACAAAGTGTATCTGTTTTCACTGTTAATATAGATTTATGTGAGAACAAGAAATAGACATAGACCTGACATAACAATTTTAGGTTGTAAGAACGTTTCCCTAATGTTTCCATTAAGTAACGAAAACGTTACAAATTCTAGAAACGTTCAAAACGTCCAGTTTTTGGACGTTGTATTGCTTGGTAATAACGTTGATAAGGTAACGTTATTGCTTGGTTATAAAACGTTATTGAAAACGTTTTTAATTCTGTAACGTTTAAAAACGTTCCACTAACAGCTTAAAAATGTTCCACAAACGTTACTGCAAGAACGTTTTTGACGACTTTTTGAGAGACATTTTAGCTTGGGAAGAATCAGAAATATACTTGTACAATATATGAAGTAATCCACACGAACAAATGTCATTTTTATATATCAGAAAATATAGTAGCCAATACAAATCCTTTGAGGTTAGTGAATCTACTGCAAGAAATAAATTAGTAAAACTCACCGTTCAAACGCCACAAATATAAATGCAGATAAAATACTATAAGAATCATTTTTCTTCAGCAGTGAGTGTTGAACGACAGAGATATGACAGTAAATATCATCTGTATTTATTCTCCTCCTTCAGTTTAATACCGCCGCTCGCGTGAACGCGCACACGCGCTTCGGAGCTTTCTAACCCGCGTCAGACACAGAGGAGGAACCTAAAACACTTATAAGAACAATGACAGATCTGAGATTAAACAGTTACAGAAATTTAAAGACACTAATCAGGCGATTTATGACGTATAGAGCTGTAACAATAATAGAAATTTAGCGTGTCTTCATGCAATGTTTAAAATCATAATGAGATATTTTACATGTATAGTGAACCTGAGCAGAGAACTGTTGAAACCTCCACTGAATATCTGGTTTAGACGCTCTCCTCAGCAGACTCGGATCCGCAAGCTTCAGCGTGCCAGCTCTGATCTAGAATCACTCACACAATCTGATCTAGTTCAGGAATATAGCTTAAAAAACACCGTAGCAATTTAGGGTTTATAAAAATACACCGTTCTCGGGTCTTAAAATATAATCTAATGAGGCTAATGAGAATCCCATCTGAACTTTGACCTGTGACCTTTCTGGCTGTTTAAAAACATCAGTATTGATGGTTTCACTGTTGTATTTCTGAGTAAAAGAAAATACAAAAGCGAGAAGAACAATGTCATTTTGTAATGACTTTGATTTATATAATATAATTTGTGCTTAAGTGTCTTACCCCCAAATGTTTTGTCTGTAAATTGTTTTTTCTTTTTTCCGTGCTTTTCTCTTTTATTCCTAACATCTTTCTTACAGTTGACATAATGTACATCTTTTACTTTGTATATCATGAAGAAACAATGTAAATGTCAACTTTTTCCTGTATTCTTGCATCAAAATAAAAAATTTAAAAAAGTAAATGAGTTTTGAGTGAAGTGTATTTATAGAGAAATGAGTAGAACAAAAGACACTTTTCACCAGCAAACTACACACGCAAACTAACCACAAACACCCATGAACAGACAAGCCCTTAAGAGCAAACTGTTTGTCCACTTACCAGATCAAACCACATGCCTGTTGCCGCTGTGTGGAAAATGAGACCACAGCAGGTTTCATTTTGACTGCTGGCGTGTCACATTAATGACAAAAACACATCATGCATTCTGTGGATCTGAGTTAACCCTGTGATAACTGCTTAAACAATCACATTTGCTAATGTACTGAGCTGTAAAAAGCTGTTATTTGTAGCTTCTGAATGACCTTTGGTAATGACTGTTCCTTCATTATTGATTATTATTAATCAGTTATTGTTAGATGTTCTGGGTATTTATCTCATGTATGATGAGGAGGCGAGACTGACTGAAACATTCACTTCCTGTTAGTGATAGAAAACAAAGAGTCTGTACTAAAACTGTCTAGTTTATGTGTGTGTGTGTCCCAAAAACAGCGAAACAGTGAATATTTAACAAGTATTTTTATTTGCTTTCACAAAATACATCATTTTGAAGCAACTTGAAACTTTCTACGGTACTATTGTGTATGTGCGAGTCTCTGTTGAGCTTCACTGATAAACGTCTTCATTGAGCAGCGAAAGACGACAAGGCAAGAAATGACAAATTCTATAAGATTCTATAAAATTCTAGTGCAAATAAATCTGTTAAAAACGTCACTTTATTACTCACCATCCAAACGCCACAAACATCAGTGCAGATAAACTACTATAAGAATCACATTATAATTTGTTTTATTATACTTTATTTTCACAGTAAACCTGATACAAGATTTTAACACACAAAAGGCAATAGAGGCTTCCTACTGTGTGTGTGCGGGCTTGCGTGTGCAGCTGTGTGTGCATGTGGGGTCTTGAGAAAACTACAATATGCTGGGCAATGGTCATTTTGTTTAAGAGTCAATTAAATGTGTTAATAATGTTGTGTGTATTTAAAATCAGAGCAAGTATGGTTTAAACATTAATCTGTATATGCTGCTAACCACAGAGCCAAGACCAAAGTAACATTATCGGTCCACATTAGCAGTGTAACAGATTGTGTTTCTTTTGAAAAGCATGTCTGACCAAAAGTTTCCTCCATCTGTGGTCAGAAGCTGCTATTGGCTGTCAGACTGAGCGTATCTCAGCACCACACACTATAAAGGCTGTGCTCTGTGTTTGATTGATTTTCCTGCTCTTAAATCTTCTTGCTCTCTGTAATCTACTGTCTTCCCCTGATAATCAATACTGTGGAAGCTTCCAGCACGTCATATTTCAGTGAATTGCCATTGCTAGACACCAGTTATGCAGATGAATCGATTTCTTATCAAATAATTTTTTATCAAGTTACAGCCTCTAATTTTTCGATGTATTTATAAGACCAGCAGGTCAAAGGTCAAGTAATCATGTACATGATCATTTATGCATCTGAAGACTATTAAGTGAGGTTTTCTCATTAAATATGAATATAAATGTATTATTATTATTATATGGGATCTGCACCTTATTATTTATAAACATATTTGCATAAGAAGTTACATTGTATTACAATTATTTAGTATTCAAAATGACATTGTACAAAATGACAGCTGAAGATAGCTGTCCAGACGTGAACGTAAAAATCAAATATCCGTCAGTATCTGTATTCCTCACCACTAGATGTCGCCATCGCACAGCGGGGTCGTTGTACTAGTCAAAATGGTTTGCACCGAAACTCAAAAGCATACACCAAAACGAGCATTTTGCCAGCCACTTATATATATTACCCCTGGACATCAGAACGCGGTATTCAGTTAAGTATCCCATCGTCCTAAATATTTGTTTTATATTCGTTTTATCATAAGGCGATAATCTGTGCGCATGCTCAGAGAAACATTTGAGGAACTGGTGGTTATTTTATTTGATCAGTTTAGAGTGTAAAATATTTGTATGGCTGTTATATTTTATACCGAATATACAAATTTGGTCATTTTTATGTTTTTCGTGGTAGTTAATTTTCGTTGTCTTTGTGTAAACAATATACGTCAGTTGTTAACTGGTACAGTTTTTATTTGTTGCTTATATTTCCCAGTTCAGTGATTCTACATATAAGTGAATCAAGATAAATATGTTTTCAGTGTTTTAAGAGGGTTTTTTTCTAAATGAAAGTTTCGGTACATAACTTTTTAAACATCTGTGCAGTTCAATGCAATATTATGTTCTAACATATTGAAGAATGTACGTTAGAATGTAAATATCAATTCACGTTGATATTTTATAGTCATTTTAATTGCACATTAGGTGCTGTGTTTTTTGTGGTTTTAGAGCTGAATCGGGATCAGTTTCTGGTTCAGACATACAGCTGTGTTGTAGTTCTGGTTATGATACATTCTATGCACAGATGTGAGCCAATCATAGCAGTGGGAGTTTACACTGAAGGACAAACAGCAGCTAGTAAGTGTTTACTGTATGTCTGATGTTGTTTTTGTTTCATTTCTGGTCGTGCATAAAACTGAAAGAGATGACCTTAGATTACACATTGTAGGAGGTGAGATTCCCTAATTTTACACCAGACAGGTGCTTGAGGGAAGCCCGGAGGGTCACCAGAGACTCCAGCCACCCAAGCCATGGGCTGTTCTCTCTCCTGCCCTCAGGCAGACGGTACCACAGCATACGAGCCCACATAAGCCCATTAAGGGACCACTTCATCCCTCTTAACAACTGGTGTACAATGTATGTTACATTGTACTTTAACACAATATCCAACCCTGCCATCAACTTTCGGCATAATGTGTTTTTATACAGTATGTGCAAATGTATTCTGCAGTGTCTGGAGCACACACAAATACATTCACTCACCACTGCACGTAATCTGATTTTTAAATCCTAGGGAATGAGGGATTCCATCTTTATCCTTTTATTGTCTTATTACAGTTTTAATATGCTTATAAACATTTAATCACTGCTTTAATCATTCATTAGTAGATTATTAAATTTAAATAATTCCAAGGATTAGAACTGTTTAATATGTGTTTGTTTTTAAGAATTAAAGAACATGTATTTTGTATTCTCTGTGTTTGTTTCAATAAAGAAGTGTTTTACAGAGGCTCTGACTGGGTGGGAGTGGGACTAGCTTGACCACAAGTTCCTATCTCAAAATGCAGCTGTGTAAAGGGGAGGACAATTGGCTCTCTGTCAGTAACTGGAGAAGTACAAGGACAACCTGAAGCAGAGGGAGGAGGTGGAGTTTTTTTTGTGTGTTTCTCTTTTCTTCTTTTAAACAGAACTGCTGATTGGAGTCAGAAACCTGTTGGAGTCAGATCTGCTGAGTTACAGATGAGAGGTCACTGCTGATTGGAGGATTTATCTGGGAAAGGGAAGAAGAGAGAACGTCGATAAATTTTGAGGCTGCAAGGTTTTAGAGAGCAGTGTGGAGCATAAGACTCATTGTGTATAGGGGCCGATTTTTGAACATGCAGGACTAGAGAAAAGTCCAACAGGAACAAGTCAAATTTTTTGTTGTTGAATTTAAATGTCTGCTGCAGACTGCACATACAGATGTAGGTTCCACAGGTTCAAAAAGATGCAATCTTGCAATCTGCTTTCAGTCATAGGCAATTAATAAATGCATAATTTTAAACTTGGGAAGGGGGGGTAGCTTTAAATGTCATTTTTTTTACAATAAAAACACAATGTTTATGATGCCTCTATCCAGTTGCTTTTAGGATTAAATAGGTAACTGTACAAATGCAACCTAATGAGTGTAAAATGACTGAATAATACATAAATACATAATATGTATTTATATATAATACATAATAATACATAAAATGAATAATTTATCATTCTGTCAAACATTTTCATTGGTCTCTCTGCAATAAATGCATCCAATTGTATGCAAAGATCCAGAACTCCTTTAAACCAGTTAAAAGGTCACTCTGAGACTAGTCTGCTAGGATTAGCAAAGCAGTTCATTGTAACACAGGCTGTATTAGAGGAAGAGCTGGCGGGAGGGGTGTTTTCAAAAGAGTACTTTCGTTTTCACTTACGCCGAAACGCAACTTAGTTTAGTTAAAAGATCCCAGCCAGCAGTCTGTAGCTCACTCTTGTCATATCTGAGCTATAGACGATAGTCTGCTTTTCAGGACAACAAGCTCTTGTTGTCCTGTAATTAATGTAATTAATCATTTTTTGCTTGATCAACTGAAGTCAGCACCATGAACACTTGCTTTATTTTTCTCTGTCTTGTTTTTCTGACTGTGGGAGGTAAGTTTTTATTTTCATAGCTATTATATATATTATATATGTATATTATATACTTATTAGTTGATGGACCACAACTGCTCATGTGATATTTTACTTAGATTTCATCATTTTAAAAGTTTATTTGAGCATTGGAAGTCGTTTACAATTTATTCGTTTCTATAATTGATTTGATTCAAATTTGATCTGAAACGAGTTTCTAGACATTCAAATGTCTTCATCAACAGATCGGCTAAACATGTTGAAATATCGAAGCTTCGGTTTTTAAACAAACTACGTGTTTGATTAGTTTTGTGATACAATTTTCATCGATACTACAAAATTGTTTATCACAGGCGTTACACGCCGCACTCCGGTAACTATGACCAGTCGAGCAGGTTTATTCGCGGTGTTTGAAGCCTCAGTTCTATACAGGTCTTATATTTACTTAAGCTTTTAGCTGGTTAATAGGAGTGTTTATTACCATGACTAATGAAGTTAAACAGTGACGTCAGCAGCTCATTTTCATCCAATAACAAGCGTATTTGTGCGTATTTGTGTTTCGTTATTTGCAAGATGAATTACTGGTATTAGTTACTAATAGAGTTACTGGAGGACAGGTTAGCTTAGGTTGCATTAAGCAGCAGCGGCATGTATTATGTAATGATCAGCAGGTATTAATACAGGCTGTAATAGAATACCGTGGTGGTACCGGGAATGACGCGCACCGCTTGGCACACTGACAGCATTTGCTGTAGCTAAGGCTCGTAAGCACCATTTGTAAGTTGACAATCCGTTATACTGTAAATATGAAGATTGTACTTTATCTTCAAGATTGTATTGCACAGTATTGTATCTTTTGCCATAAACATGAAGATTGATATTTTGTTTCGTCGATCACGTGTTTTGACTACTTTTTTATGTTGTATAATTATATATCTAGGTAACGAAGATATATTAACAAAAGAATCTTTTAGAAGGGCCTCATCTATTAATTTTGCCTGGGGCCGTCAATCCATCTTTGTTCACCTCTGTCTCTAACACAAGTAGTACTTAAAATAGTATAACAATTAATCGCACTATTAGTGGGAGTAAAAATATTATGCAGCACAAAATTATTTACAGAAAACAGTGTTTATATTAATAGCTCATTCTTAACACGTTAGTCTTCATTTATGTGCAGGTATAAACTTTTTAAACTCTCTGTTTTGTTGTGCAGGTGTGTTTGGTGCTGGTACAGATGAAGTGAAGACAGTGTCTGTGATGGAGGGAGAGTCTGTCACTCTACACACTGATGTTGTCAAACAGAAAGATGATCTGATAGTGTGGGAATATGGACCTGAAAATATTTTTGTTGCAAGAATTAACGGAAAGGCCAGTAGTATCATGTTATCTGATGATGTGAGAATCAGAGACAGACTGCTACTGGATCATCAGACTGGATCTCTCACCATCACAGACATGACGAGCACAGACTCTGGAGTTTATAAACTGAAGATCAGCAGCAACAATAAGATCTCATACAAGAAATTCAATGTTGTTGTCTATGGTGAGTATTATCACTTATGTTTTTATTACTGTTTGAGATTTTGTATTTTTTTCTGTTTGGGAGGGGCATTTTAAACTAAACCAGATAACTAATAATAACAAAAATAACATTTCTGAAATGTTCTCCAGCTCGTCTGCCTGTTCCGGTCATCAGCAGAGATTCTCCACAATGTTCTTCATCATCAGAAAGATCTTCAAGATCAAAATGTGTGTTAGTGTGTTCAGTGATGAATGTGACACATGCGACTCTCTCCTGGTACAAAGGAAACAGTTTATTCTCCAGCATCAGTGCGTCTGATCTCAACATCAGACTCTCTTTACCTCTGGAGGTGGAATATCAGGATGCAAACACATATAGCTGTGTGCTGAACAATTCAATCAGTAACCAGACTCAACATCTCAACATCATTGATGTCTGTCAGCCGTGTTCAGGTACGTCAGCTGTGGTGTTGTTGTTTATTGTGTTGATCTGTAGTGTAATACAGTCTAGGGTTAGGTCAGGTATAATAGTTAAGTGCAGTGGTGGAGCTAACAAATTACAACTACCCACGTTACTGTAATTAAGTACATTTTTGGGGTATTTGTACTTTCATGAGTATAATTTTAAGTCTGTAATTTTACTTGTACTTGAGTACAAATTAAGATAAGTAATTTACTTCCTTATTTTTAAAATCACAATTCGTTACGGAGTACTGAATTAATATTTCAACCACTGACCGGCATTTCGGTAGCCAATAAAAATATGTCATCTTAACGGACCAATGAAAAGCCTGGTGCATTATTTGAACCGAAAAACAAGTTACAGCTACTGCAGATTTACGTGAGCTGACAGTCATCGTACAGTCAAGAAGTTATTGATTGACACATGGAGATTCAAGACAGCAATAATGAATCTGAAGAATGCAGAAATGAGGAAGAAATAGCAGAGGATGAGTGCCATGGCCACACCTGGAGAAGCTGTTTACCTATATACGGAGGAAAGGGGACAGTGTGCTGATGCAGTGTAAACAATGTCTGCCATCTGCTGTGATTTCAGCTTACAAGACTACAGCCTCTAATCTAAATAAACACATTAAGGTTACAAGACTTATAACGCTATTTGTGAGGTATTTTATTAATATGTTTAGTTTTATTCCCCTCAAGTCGGTGGTTGATGAAGGTGGTTGGACCAGGTGTGAAGTGTATGAGAAACCTGATCAGTAGCATTGCAGGTTATTGTTCATGAAGAATTATTCTGTAGCGAGAAGCTTTTCGTGCATGCAGTTAGAACTGAGTTTTGAATTCCTTTATTAAAGGTTATTAATATTTAGGAATATTTCTGGCCCCTGGAAGCGTGTCAGGTGAAAGTTCTGATCACACTGATTTTATTCAGACTGTATTTTTTTTATCCACAGAATTTCACCATGTCTGAGCTGTTATGTACAGACAAACTTGATAAACGGATTGTTTAGTCTTACAGCTATTTTAACATTTTATGCCTGTGTTACTCTAATGAATCAGATTTTTCTGTTTCTCTTTATTATAATTTTAGATGTTCCTGTCCTGCGGATCACTGTAATTATACTTGTTCTTGTTTCGCTCTTCACAATCATCTTCACAATCATCTTCAGGATGTACAAAAAAGTGCATCATAAAGGCAAGTCTCAATATTGACATGCACGATTATCATATCGTGCACATTTGCTTATCCGCGGTTTAAAAAAAATGAAACCAGATCTCACCCGCGCTGCCGTGTATATGCAACTTCTTTCCACTTGACTGCTTAGACTCCACACATACCTTTACAGTGGCGAAAATGTCCGAGACAGAGGCTGCAAATTCTAATCTCTATCTCCCGCCGAACAAAATAAAAATCTGCAGTATGGGAATATTTTGGGTATCCGAA
>JAZGTJ010012533.1:0-15789 GCA_036877575.1 Botia almorhae
TGATTGGATAGGGTGAATGAGGTAGTTGTGATTGGATAGGGTGAATGAGGTAGTTGTGATTGGATAGGGTGAATGAGGTAGTTGTGATTGGATAGGGTGAATGAGGTAGTTGTGATTGGCTTTAAATTCTTTTCCCACATGCTGAAATGGTTTACACAGGGTTTCTGTCCACAGCTCTTGTTTTGAAGCTCGCGTCCATGGTTCAGTACAGGTGGTTTGTGTTGGTTTCACACCTCCACTTTGGTTGTTTTTTGTTCAAAATAGCAGTTTCAAATTACATTACATTAAGACAAAAGTAGAGAAAGTAGATTATAAAAAACTACTTTAGTAGTGAAATTCAGTTTTATTTCCATACAGTTGCAGTCACACACACACACATTTACTTATCCCTCTAAATGGGAATATTTCATAGACGTGTACTGTTTTTATTGTTTTAACTCGACTCTAACCCTAACAGAAAACTTTCAGCATTTTCACAATGAAGAAAACTTCACAAAACTTAATTTACGTTATTTTTAGTGTTCTTACAAATTAGATCATTTGGGTACAAATTTGTCCTTAGATCATTGTTACGTAAACTACACACACAAACACACATTTCAACCCACACACACAATTAGCTGGTGGGTAAACAGGAAGTTTTAGTGTTGAGCTCTGAGGGCGCATAGACAACAGCTGCGACATAACAGCTGCTGTGTGTTCCTGTATAGCCAGCAGCAGTTCCCAGACTTCCTGAAGCACATGCATCGGTGTACATAGTACACACACTTCCTGTTGTATGTAATCTGATCTCTGCGCATGAAGGTTTGACCTGCATGAAAGAGAGAGAGACAGTGTATGTGAGTTCTGTCAGTGGATTTAGTTAATAGCAAACTGTCTGTATGAGTTGCCGTCAGCCAGCACACATTGTGTAGAAATAGCTCAAGAACAAAACACACACAAAGAAAAGACAGAGAGAAGCAGAGAGAGTGGGAGGGGTGTAATAAAGAATGTTTTGAAGTGTATTAAAGCTGATGCGTTTTACATCTTTCCTGAAACTGGAATTGTTTTGTTTGGTTTCTAGTACATGTTTAACAGAATTACCTTTTTATTTTTACAAACACAAGGGTGTGTGTGTGTGTGTGGGTTTACTTTTCTGTATATTGGAAGTTTGTTCCCAAAAGTCAGCAAAACCTCCTCTTTCGGGGCGTCCTTGGTTTTGGGGATGTCTTAAAGTGTGGGTTAGGTTATATTGTTTATAACTAGCTGTGTATAAAAACAACACATTTATCCACATTTTATAGATAAGTAAACGTGTGTGTGTGTGTGTGTGTGTGTGTGTTCTTAATTGATAATTTGAGCAGATGGATTTGAAAGTAGATTTGAATAGTAACTCTTGTAGTGTCATCTTGTAGTGTATCCATCCCTTTATTTATCTATATATCCATCCATCTGTCCTCATCTCTCCATCATCCCTTCATCATTCCATCTATTCATCCATCCCTTTCTTCATCATTCCTTCTATCCATCTCTTTATCTATCTATATATCCATCCATCTGTCCTCATCTCTCCATCATCCTTTCATCATTCCATCTATTCATCCATCCATCCCTTTCTTCATCATTCCTTCTATTCATCCCTTTATTTATCTATATATCCATCCATCTGTCCTCATCTCTCCATCATCCTTTCATCATTCCATCTATTCATCCATCCATCCCTTTCTTCATCATTCCTTCTATCCATCTCTTTATCTATCTATATATCCATCCATCTGTCCTCATCTCTCCATCATCCTTTCATCATTCCATCTATTCATCCATCCATCCCTTTCTTCATCATTCCTTCTATTCATCCCTTTATTTATATATCCATCTGTCCTCATCTCTCCATCATCCCTTCATCATTCCATCTATTCATCCATCCATCCCTTTCTTCATCATTCCTTCTATTCATCCCTTTATCTATATATCCATCTGTCCTCATCTCTCCATCATCCCTTCATCATTCCATCTATCTATACATCCAGGGGCAGTTGTGGCCTACTGGTTAGTGAGTTGGGCTAGTAATCAGAAGGTTTCTGGTTCGATTCCAGCACTGGGGGGTTGCAACTGAAGTGCCCTTGAGCAAGGCACCTAACCCCATATTGCTCCCCGGGCGCAGTAACGTGCTGCCCACTGCTCCGGGTGTGTGCGCATGTTCACGACTTGCAGAAGAGTCGTGAACATGGTTAAATGCAGAGGTCACATTCAGGTATGGGTTACCATATTCTGACGAATAGGTCACTTCACTTTTACCTTTCTTCATCATTCCTTCTATCCATCCCTTTATCTGTATATATCCATCCATCCATCCTCATCTCTCCATCATCCCTTCATCACCAGAACTATTTAAACTAATCTGATTTGACTTTAGGTATGTCTTCGGTCTGTAGTTTTGACTGTTCTTACAGTAAGACAGGATGTGAACAGTCTGGTTTTGTCTTTCAGCTGAAGGTCATGTGTGTGTGTGTGAGCAGATTTGATCTCTCCTGCACAGCCCTGAGAGACTCCCAGCAAACAGTATCACATTTTTTCAGTGTAGTTGACATGCTGCTTAAACCTTATCCTAAATCTATCCCTAACTTAATTCAAACCTTAAACCTAAAACCAAGTCTGTACCTTCAAACAGCCCTTTAAAGGGGTGTCAGAAAGTGAGGAGTAGCCACAATGTCTCGCTTTACTCTCTTTGTCCTCACTCTGATGAACTTGTATGAATCATTTTGACTACTAACTACAGTGCCTTGCATAGTATTCATACCCCTTGAACTTTTCCACATTTTGTCACATTACAACCACAAACTTTAAATTTAAAGTTTAGGTGGACGGCCATGTCTTGGTAGGTTTGCAGTTGTGGCATACTTGTTCCATTTTTGGATGATGGATTGAACAGTGCTCCTTGAGGTGTTCAAAGCTTGGAATATTTTTTATAACCTAACCCTGCTTTAAACTTCTCCACAACTTTATCTCTGACCTGTCTGGTGAGTTTTCATGATGCTGTTTGTTCACTAGTGTTCTCTAACAAACCACTGAGGCCTTCACAGAACAGGTGTATTTATACTGAGACTAATCTACACACAGGTGGACTCTATTAACTTCTGAAGGTAATTGCTTGCACTAGATTTTATTTACAATTATGTGCTACTTTGTGTTGGTATATCACATTAAATCTCAATAAAATACATTTAAGTTTGTGGTTGTAAGGTGACAAAATGTGAAAGTTCAAGGGGTATGAATACTTTTGAAAGGCACGTTAAAGACACCTCCAGCAAGATTACACCAAGCAGATGTGTTGAATGTCAAATATGTTTTCTCCAAACATCTTAGAATTCTGCTTAAGTGTCCGGAATTAAAAACAGATTCAAAACAGTTCTTTAATGCGCACACACACACGCACACACAGGGCAGTTCTTCTCTTCAGAAGTGATCTTCAGAAGATCTCAGATTAGGAGGAGCATTTAAGCACCTTTAAGACACAAGAAGTGTTTGTGTGTTGCTGAGTAATAAATGAAATCAACACTCTTGTCCTGTACTGTGAGTGTGTGTGTGTGTTTCTTAAGTATGTTTTTCTGTGTAGAACATAGAGCATTGAACTGTCAATAGAACTGTCATAGAACGTTGGGATGATCCTTCAGATTTAGACCTGCTGCTGTGTTTATACACACACACACACACACACAGTGTTGTAGGTGCTGACTGTTTTCCACCTCACATCCTCATTGTCTCCAAACATGATCTCTACAGATACACACTGCTATTAAAAGATGTTATGATTACTATAACAGTTCCTCACCTGTTCAAGCTTTTTTTTCTCCTCTCTCTTTATCTCAATCTGTGATACATCTCATCCACCGATGCAGAGACACAGAGTATTGTGATTAGAGTCCCCCGTGGCATGTTGGTTTTTTCCTCAGTGCATATGGAAGCAATGGGGTTCAGTTCAAACCAGTTAGAGAGGAGAGGGGTCACTGACCTGCACTGTGATAACCCCTCATTTCCTGGAGCTGTTTTCACTTTCTGTCTCTCATCTGCTGTCTGTTTATTCAATGTGCTGTTTCAATATGAGACACAGAGAGACAGGAATGGCTGGTGGATTTGAAGGTTTTTTTAAGATCGAAAGCACAACCTCTCTGACGTGACCTGTGCTCATGTTTTAAATGAACACGTTTAAAGATCTGTTCTCTGTCACATTCTCCGTTAAAAATGATGAATGATTTGTTGGAACCTGATAAAAAAGAATGAGTTACATCTGTCTGAAGCAACAGTTGTTGAGAAGAGTTAATGAACAAAATGATTTTCAAAAACAATTTTTCATAATTATTAAAAGAAGAAAAGATTAAGACAGCTACACCTCTCAAAAATCATAATGAAGATGATTTTAGATGTTTAACTGCTATATAGAGCACTGGAATCACTAGATGAAGACTTAATGAATCGACTTTTTTACTTTTGCCTGTAGCTTGTAAATATATCATGAGCCTCGTGCTCATTCCAGCTCAGCACGGGTCACAAATTAGCATCGCCCATAATTCACTGTTTTTGTTTTCATGTTAGTCAATATTTTAGTCAGATAATGTGGCGTTCTTTTCTCGTTAATAGAAACACGTATTGCTGTTCTGTCGTACATTATAAACTTCGGATGCTTTGAGTCATGTGAATCATGTGATTTCTGTATTTATATATTATTTAGTTGTATAGCTTAATTATTACAAGCCTTTGTGTAAGCTTTTTTACACAAAAAAAAGCCTCTGTCTGACTTCCACTCTCTCTGTCTTTCTCTCACTTTGTCTCTCTCTCTCTCAGGCTCTGATGCGGCCGGGTCGTCTGGATCGCATCATATTTGTTCCTCTGCCTGACGCAGCCACTCGAAGAGAAATATTTACACTGCAGTTTAAAAACATGCCCATACATCACAATGTGCACCTGGAGGACCTGGTGACCCAGACAGAGCGCTACTCAGGGGCTGAGGTGAGAGGTCACTGCAGCTGCAGGGTCAAAGGTCACAGCATCATTTGGAAAAAGTGTTTTTACACTGTTTATCTATCTGTTTTAGACAGACATGTTGATTTGTCTGTGTGTGTGAGTAGACTGTTGGAGAAACATTTCTTATGTAATATTTATTTTCCTGCAATGTCTGTGTAACACGTCCACATTTGGTGATGTGTCATTTAATGTTCTGATTAGTTGATTAGTGGAGCAGGGACTTCTGGGTAATTTCATGTTTACAGCAAGTCTGATTAACCTTCAAACACACAAACGACATGATGTGTGACTGCTGCTGGCCAAATAAACACACTTTCATTGACAGTCAGTTTGCCTAAAGTTCAGGTTTGTTCTGGAGAGAATTTAATTTAGAATGTGCAGTATTAAAGCAGGAGGTCTGCAGACAGATCTTCAGGGGTGGTTGAAGAAGTGATTGCAAGAAGGTCTATAAACACAGGAATGACATAATAGAGCCAACTCAGAGAGTGAGCACAGACTGCAGCCTCTTTATCTCACACAGAAACCATACTTTGTCCTGTAGATGCAATATGACGTCACTCTGACTCCACCCTGATCTTCTGTTCAGGACGCATCATTTGGATCCTGCTGCAGTCTGTTTGTCTAACAGCAGCATGAATGTTTCTCACCTGAACCTGGTCATGGGTTCTACTGAACATTCTGAGGGGCTGCAAACACACACAGTAACCGAGCGATCAGAGAGAGAGCTGTATTTGTTGGCTCTCTGTTGTTTCACTCTGTTTGTCGTATATCTGATGTAGTGACTAGGATGTGATTGTTTCATGCTGATATTGGAGCTTTAGAATGGCTTTAGAATGGTTCATCATATCACTGACCAGGTTTAGTTCAGGCGCTGCTTCAGAAGGCAGGTAATAGCTGACTAGAGTTTAAAACAGAGCTTGAAATCTCTCGAGTATAACAGTGTTTGATTTTGTCTGTTGAAAGTGTGTCTGATTGTCTTGCTGTGTCTGTGTCCGTCCGTCTGTCTGACAGATAACAGCGGTGTGCAGGGAAGCGGCTCTGAGGGCTTTACAGGAGAACATCAGAGCAGAACATGTGACCCTTCAGCACTTCCACACAGCTCTAGATGCAGTGAAACCCAGAATCCCCAAGTCTCTCTTACAGCTGTACATCCAGTACCAGCAGGAGCACGGCGGACGCACATAAAACAACAAGCAGTATCAAACCCAAAACACGTTGTGCAACAATATACAATAAAGACATTCTACTGATAGACGTGATAAATATCTTGTTGTTTAGATATTCATTTGTTTGGTTTAGGTTTGTGTGTGTGTGTGTGGGGGGTTCTGGCTCCAAATGTATAACAAATCAAAATTTTCCCATTTTCTCATTTGGGACATTAGAAAACAGTTTAAATATTTAATGCTAGGGGTGTTTTCAAAGTGGTCCAAACACTCAAAGTTCAGATCCAGTTCACAAGGTCTCACTGAATTCCTGTTCTTTAGAGAAATGATTTTACCCGTTAACCAGAGACTGTTGCGAGGTAACAGACCCAGAGATAGAAAGAAGATCAGCAGACAGATAAAGTGATGAGGGAATTAAAAGAGTTTATTGCTCGTCATTATACACATTTGTGTCCTCACCACATATTCAAACTCACTCACACACAGGTTGCTTTAAAGATATTCAGATCCTAACAGTTTAGGGAGGGGGGGGGCTGGAAAGACATGAGGCTTTGTCTTAACTCGGCTGAGTTGTAGGTTATGTTGACCTTGTGTTTTCTTATTCAATCAGATGAGTTACACGCTACTGTGATCATCTCACCTCAGTCGTCGGTGTGGCAGTGATGCATGAAACAACGCCACTTTTGCCACATGTTAACAAGTGCAATTATGAAACTTTCTCCACAACAATATGGTATATGATTACAAAAGTGTGTGTAGAGATTGTCTCTATTATTCATAATAAAATTGTTCTATTATATTTTTAGTATAGTAGCACACAGTAAACGCCATTTACCCAGTGTTTTGAGTGAACAATACACCACGGTTAGGTAAAAGATTAATAAAGTATGTCGGGAATTCTGTATCACTAGGCGCATCCAGCCCATTTGGAAACGGATGTGCGTTTATTTCACAGGAGCCACCTTAAATCCCCTCGCCCTGCCCGCTGAGATTTACCCCTCCTGCATCTGCCCCAGCGATCGTCTTTCTTACCCGCCCTGCGCTTCATTCATCACCGCGTGTGTGTGCGTGCGTGCGCGCGGAGACACGGACAGACGCGTTATTAGCGGATTTCTGTATGCTTGCTTTCTGCGTTTTCTCAGCTGCTCGTGGTTTGGATTGGCGTGGTGGAAAATCCACGGCGCGAAATTTCTTCCCATTTGGATGTTACACCCGCAGTTATGTGCGTTACGTGCTGATCTGGGATCGTTTTCGTGTGCGTTAATGGATGTTTGGCACAAGGACTGATGGATGTTACATTACGGGAGTCTCTCTGTAGGTATGTATAATTTCTCGCACGTAAATCTGCATACATATAATTTGGAATAATGTAAGATTATAAAAGATTTGCCGTTCTGCCATAGGCCAGTAGACTCAACTCTTTCAATTTGCGTCTTTAATTAAAAAACATCTTGTTTGTTTCGGAAGTGTGTGTGTGTGTGTGTGTGTTTGACGCGGATTGGGTTGAACACACACTCCTCCCCCGGCTGGCTTGTTTTCATTCATAAATTTCTCCTACTCCATCTGGTTTTTGCGCAGAAGTTTTATAAAACTTGACAGTTTATGTAAATTATATTTGCCAGTCATGCATACAAGTAAATATAGAAAACAATCCAATAATACTGAATTATTGAATATCAAAGAGGGGTATGAAAATATGTTAAATAATATTATAATAAAGTTCCGGAAACGTTTAAAGACGTTAGTGTTCAACAGATATTAACGTAAACATTCGCGCACGAATGTACCAAGTAGCAGCGGCTTCAATATATTCTTTTCAATCTGTAATTCTCTTTTAAAACATCTTTTCGCATGTTTAATTCCCTTCTTCCTGTGTGTGGACGCATAATAAAGCGGCAGATATACGCGTTTGATTTAAAGGTTTCCTGCTCTGTCTTTGCATTTGAATGTTAACCAGCCACACAGATGTAAATCAGGCCGAGAAGTATTTGCACTTCAGTTAGCTGAGTGCTTCCTGAGGTCGGTACAAAATCTTGATGATAGTCACCGCTCTCTGTCTTTGTCTCTCTCTCTCTCTCTCTCTCTCTCTCTCACTGCTCGGGGGGTTAAACGGCTCTGTGAATGAAGGATAAGGGTCCGAGGCGTTTGTTTCTGACAGTTTCCGCAGGTTTAAGAATGAAACATCTGATCTGTGAACAGACAAAAGCTTTCTGACAGTTAAAGCTCCAGCGAGGTGTGAGTTATGTGATAGTTATTAACTGCTAGTTTTTATATTGGACAGAAAAAAAATTAACTACTGTCATTTATCACATTTTTAATACAGATTTTACAAAGTACTGGAAAAACCCATTGAGATTGCATCAAATAAATTTCATTTTAAGATGTAAAACATCTGAAAGTGTCTCTTCACCTGTCTCTCTCTCTCTCTCTCTCTCTCTCAGGGTGTCAGATGAGTGTTATTCTGTCATTTGGTGTTGTTGATCTTGTCTCATGGATTATCGTGGTCAGCACAGAGGGACCGTCAGACATCTGGATGTCACATCAGGAGCCGTTTTGTGTCTTGACCAGATTAGAGCCACTCATGCAGGGAATGAGTACACAGAGGGCCCTGCCGTAGCGCCCAGACCAGCTTCAGGCCCCCGCGCTCCTCCGCAACCCACATACAAACAGGAGAGGATTCACAAGGTGATTCTGGTGAATGTGAACAATAACTATGAGCGGTGTCAGTCAAATCCACGACCCCCAACACTCATCAGATCCACCAGCACGGGCAGTTCAGGCAGCAACAGCAGCGTTTCCTCTGAGCTGGGGCTGCTGGCATGCTCTCCACCCACACGGGCCCCTGCCAGCCTCCACAAGTACAGAGTGGAGCGAGCCATTCAGACTCAGCCCAAATCCCTCGGGTCCTCCCCTCAGCCTTTTCTGTCTCCGGAAGTGGCGCTTAAGCAAACGCAGATGGAGAAGGTGGAGTCCTCTCACCTGTACATTTGTGAGAGTTGCGGGAAGTGCAAGTGCGGTGAATGCACAGCGGCACGTCCCTTCCCCTCACGCCTCGCCTGCAACGGACAGTGTCTGTGTTCTGCTGAGAATGTGCTGGAACACGGAACATGCATGTGTTTGGTGAAGGGAATGTTCTACCATTGCTCTAACGAGGACGATGTGGGCAACCCGTGCACAGACCAGCCGTGCTCTCTTACGCACCCGCAGTGCTGCTCCCGCTTTCTGTGCATGAGCCTGGCATCCCTGCTGTTTCCCTGTCTGCTGTGTTACCTGCCTGCTAAGGGCTGCGTGAAGGCCTGCCATGTGTGTCACGACTATTTCAACAGGCCCGGCTGCCGGTGCAAGAACTCCAACACAGTTTACTGCAAGCTGCAGAGCTGGAGTCACACGCCTGGACACGTGTCTGGAAAACCATCCTGAGATCAAGGCATCGTAAAGAAAAAGATTACTGTGTTAGCTGGGTGAAAGATAGCTGCTGCTGTAGGTCATGGAAACAGGAAATAGCCTTCTAATGGAGGCGGGGCCAGATGTAGAGTACGAGGGGTTTGTTAAGTAATATTCTATAAGCTCTTGTCTTCCTCTCCCAGCTGTGTGGAATCTGGATTCACAGCATAAAAACCACTTTTTTATGTAGTTTGTGTTTCCACAGCAGATTTGTTATTCTGAACCGTTTCACCTGACTGTGTTTACTGTTGATTATAAACCAAACCATAATATGTAGCTATTACCAGATCTCCGTAGCAACCTGGGATTGTCATAGGAGAGGTGTGGCTGTTGTAAAACTGTTTCTATGCGTCTACTACACAAAGGAAATATGATATTCCCAAGGGCATTCCAGATAGCTTTCCCAACACGAATGTGTCATGCTGAACCTTTCCGTTTGTTCTCATTTTTTTATGTAAAATTGTGTCTGAATTCAAAAGAGGAATTACACCTATTTTTTTAAGTTTTTGTTGTAAAAATATTTATTATGTGAATTATATTATTTTATGATATTTATTGCAGGAAACAGATTATTCATGTATGAATATAACAAAATATCACACTTACTGCAACACAATGAAACACAGATGGAAACGTCAACTTTAATGCAAAAATATACAAATGAATGCAAAACTCTGGTGTGTGTGTGTGGTGTCTCATTTTCATAAAACGTTCAAACTTCTGCTTTGTACTTAAAGATGATGCCTGTGCTCCAGTCTATGAGTGAAAATAATGAAGCGATATTTTTGCATCAGAAGTGTGTGTGCGTGTGTGTTCAGGGCTGTGTGTGACTGTGTGTGTTCAGGGCTGCATGTGTATTTAGGGCTGTGTGTGATTGTGTGTGTGTGTGGGGGTACATTTTGTTTTCAATATTATTTCTGTCTGACTTTAGAAATTATAAAAATTACTTTTACAAATTTGAATTAATTTTCAAATAAATAAATATGCAAATAAATTTTAAAATGTAGTTAAACCAGGGAAATATAACAGATGTGTCTGTCTCGCTCACAATTTTCACTATTTGTTATTTGTGTTTCTAACACTTTACAATTAGTTTGTATTTGTTAGCATTAATTTGTTAATTAACATAAACGAAGAATGAATGTTTCTGAAACATATATTCGTCTTTGTTCATAACAGTTAATGCAGTCATTCATTGTTCATTCACATTAAAAGATACAATGTTTGTTTTTAAATGTGTTTTAGTAACTATTGTTCATTGTTAGTTCATGTTAACTAAACGAAACCTTACGGTAAAGTATGATGTAATTTCTTACATCTCCTTATTTTCTCGTCTGTGTTCAGAGACGTTTTTAAATCACTCTGCAGTCACACTGAAAGAATGTGACTTTGTCCTGCTCAAATTTTAACCCCGAGCAAAACAACAGCAGATTTGCCATGAAGAAAATGAACCTTTAACGTGTTCTTGGATGTTATTTTAATAGCAATAACCACATGCTTTTGTTTTAGAAACTTAGTGAGGGTATGTGTGGAATTTATATTGAGGATGTGTGTGTGTGTGTGTGTTTGCGCTCTGTAGGAATTCACCTTTTGTTGTTGTGAATAGCTCTGTGGATTAGTTGCCTGTCTGTTTCCTGGATCTTCACAGAGTCATGAGAATCCATTTGGCTCTGATACACACACACACACACACACACACACACATCTGTGTATAGAACTGTAAAGCTGATCATAAAAGGAAATATGATTTTGTTTATTAAGGAACTGAGCATGTTTACATGTACGTCATTTGATGATTCTATATTTTTATTTGTAATACAATTAAAAGAAAGTAAGGTCAATAAAATAAGATCTGTGATTTCTGCACTTTGAGTTTTGTAGCAACGATGACTTCTTACTGAAGATTCAGTCAAATAATCACTCTGCTGTAGCTGCTCATAGTCGTGTTCACAGCTGAGTCACATGCAGGAAAATCATATATGAAAGCACACACACAGAGTTAAAGCAGCATTTTAAACTATACAGGAAAGCCAAACCACTTGATTCTTAATAAAACACTTTTCACTACTTCCTTTGAGTTTAAAAATAGGCTGTGACTCCGACCACCAGTGTGTGGGTTTACTGAACCATGTATTGGGAACCTGACAAATCTGAGCAAAACCTCCTTTTTGGGATGTTTTCATTTGTAAAAGTGCTTATGAAAAAATAGCAAGTAAAGTTTTCTGTTAGGATTAGAGTGTGGGTTAGGGTTAAGTTATACTGTTTACAAAACGTGTATAAAAACATATATATGTGTATATGTCTGAGGAAACATTTCTCAGAGGTTGCTTTTCATATTTAAGAAGATTTAATTGAGATCTCAGTTGTGTTTCATTTACGTATAAACTTTCTTCTAAAATTGCTAAGGAGAAATAAAACTAGAAACAAATGAGACAACTGTTAAAATATATTCTGTGGAAATATCTAAAAGAGTCTGAACACTAATCTCACACAGTGCCCACTTCAGACTAACTTCTGTAGGTTCTGTGTGTGTGCGTTTTTAAGGATTAGAGTATAGAGTTACAGCAGATGGATCCTTTCTCTCTCTCTCTCTCTCTCTCTCTCTCTCTCTGTTGTAATTTTAAGCTTCTTTATCAGCTAATATTTGTATGTTTATATTGTTTTAAGTATATTAGATGCTTATAAACATGTTTTTATTATGTTTATTTACAACTTTTACTACTCCAGCAGATGGTAGGAGCCACATCTGTGACAACATCTGCAAGATAACCTACATGTGAACCAATGACAACAGCTGTTATAACAGCCAATAGAAGTTAATTGATCAATCTATTGATGGAATTTTGTTTACATTTTCGTACCTATTTTTTCACAGTGCGCTAGTTTCTATGTAGGTTGTTAAAGCAGATGTTGTTCTTATGATTTTGGGGTCATGAGGGTAAATGATGACAGATATTTGTGTGTACTGTTCCTTTAAGAACAGATGGAGATGTGATTGGTTGTCAGTATGTCTTTGCTCCCTGTTTGATCTGCACCTCAGTGGGAGAATTTGTGTGAGGTACTCAACACACACATACACAATACTGAGAGTTTCTCTGTGCTGATCACATGTGTTTCCTGCCACATCTAACAGCTTTAACACCCTATTAATGAATCTTCTGCTTCAAATGTAAATGGTCCCTGTGGCCCACGAGTCCTCACGGATTCTAAAGCTCTGAGGTCACCAAAGATCATTGTGTCAAGATCATCTTAGGACCAGTAAAAATGTCATGTCTGTGATGAGCTCAACATTGTATTTATTTAATGATGTTTTTTCCACTTTATCAGACAACAGCTCCAAGCAGAATCAAATTATAATCATTTTGTGCTTTTTGCTCTGTTGACTTGCATCCATACATGCAAATGCGGCAGACCGAAAACATATTTAACACATTTTGTTCCAAAGTTCATGTTTGATGAACCCTGATCTGCAAATTCACATCACGTAAAGATATGTGACCAGTATTAGATCAATGCATCACAGTGTGACATTTTCAGATGGATAATAGCAGTATTGCACACTCCCATTTATACAATTCCGCTTTAAAATAACAAATAACAATAACAGTGAGGCACATCAGATTCAATGATGTGTAAATAAAAAAACAGCGCTTCAGCGCATGATACATATTCCATTGCTGTCCATATTCATAGAAAAATTCTTCATGCTAAAAGTCTGAAAAATGATGCTTTAAACAAGATGATTTCAAAAGAACACTCAGACTTCTCTTCAGCTGTAGTTTTTCTGCAGCTGTAGTGTTTGCAGATTACAGACTGTTGGGTTATTTCATGGGGAGTATTACAGACGCATCTGGAGTTAGTTTCAGTCAAGTCAAAAAGAGAGAGAGAGAGATAATAAAAGATGGTTTAGACACACCAAGTCCTCGGTAGAGGAGGAACGAGGAGGGAGATTTGATTTAGCAGGTGCAGGTGTTCATAGATTCATAAAACACCAGCAAAACCAGTAATGCTCTTCTGTGGAACACAAGAATGTTGAAGGAAGATCTTGTCATTATAATCGGACGGTTATAGTAAATGAGAACAAACACAGTTGTGGCCTAATTGTTAAAAAGTTAGACTTGTAAACGAAAGGTTGCAGGTTCAATTCTCACTGAGTTTAGTGATGATTGATAGGTGTGTGTGTGTGTGTGTGTGTCACATTTCAGATATGGATTACCGTACATTGACAAACATGTCACTTTCACTTTAACACTATTAAAGCTAAAATGATCTTGAAACTGTGCAGTGTGTACATGAATGTTTTTATCACCAGTGTAATTCTTTATGAGCACTTCACTGTGGAAAAGTTTCCTCCAGACTGACTTTAAACGCAGAATTATCCTTCAGAATCCACGTCGGTTCTCCCAGCGGTGTGTGTGTGTGTGTGTGTGAAGGGGTGTGAACATCAAAGGCTCTCCACTGAAACGCGACTTATCTGCTGTTGATTTAGCTCTCGCTCTGAGATAGAGAGAGTCTGAGGAACATGTAGAAGAGAGAGAGAGTGAATAATCCTCCTCCACTCTTTTCATCCTTTCATCTCTTTCTTCTGCAGGTCTTTGAACTCAAGGCTCTTTATGTAGGAATATATGCCCTCAGAACTCAGTCAAGAGGGTAAACATGTGCTAGCAGACCCCCCAAAACTCACACACACACACGTTTACTTAGCCATCTAAATGGGGACATTCCATTGACTTTTATTGTTTTTATTCACAGCTAGTTATAAACAATATAACCTAACCCACACTAACCCTAACAGAAAACTTTATTTACTATATTTTCATAGTGTTTTAAAAAAAAAAGAGGACATCCCCAAAAAAGAGGCTTGGTCTGATTTGTCAGGTTTTGCTGACTTTTGGATACAGATTTGTGCCCAATATATGGTTAAGTAAACTCACTGCCGTGTATAATAATATATGCTGTAATATAATATAAAAATAATATAATAATATCACTGTATGAAAACATAAACACAAGAACAACTGTACAAATCTTTACCAAACATTTGCCCTTCATATTTTGATTTTGTTTAAACAAATATCTGCTTGATATATTTGTAACATTGTAATGGTTTAATTCTGCATGATGTATTAATATGTCAATGTAAGTCGCTTTGGATAAAAGCGTCTGTCAAATGTCTAAATGTTAATGTAAATATTTCACTGTAACATTATATTTCATACTCCTTTCTTTGCCATTATTAAGGTCTTTCCTTGTTGGCTGATGTTGTGTGGTCTCAGTGTGGTCTCAGTGTGGTCTCAGTGTGGTCTCAGTGTGGTCTCAGAAGATCACATCCCATCAAATGCTCCATTAGACTCGAGAGGAACGTGAAAGACCCTCCTGATCGTGCAGCAGGTGAATTCATGTCTAGATTGCCCCAAAAACTGACAAATGTTTTACTCTCAGCCATTACAGAAACACACATGTTGATTACATCATTATTTGTGACAAATGCTTTTTGTAAACAAATTCCCCCTAATAATGAACAAGAGCTGTGTTGAGATGTTTCGTTTTGAGGCTCTTTGAGGCTCTGATCCAGTGAGCTCATGTTCTGAGAGCCAGAAGATCTCATTTAGTTTGTGAAGTGATCTGGAACTGAGGGCAGGAAGTGAGCAGAGACCCTTATTGTCTTGCTGTCATGATCCAAGCAGTTAAGTGAGAGACGTGCACACTCACATACACACACGTGTCGTCAGTTTGTCATTTGAAAACAGATTCTTGTTTATTCTGAGTTATGTACAATACATTTTTGGCCTCCTGAATCTGGGCAGACACTTATCCAAAGCAACTTACAGCACATTCAACATATACAAACACAATGCTCTACCAGTTACAGAAACACTCTCATGTATTAATTACAATTAACTAGATTTCCAGTTATGATGCAAATGAGATTTTTGTTTGTATTAAATTGAAGGCAAATCAAAAAAAATTCTGAGCTACATGAAAGTATTTACGAATGTTCTGGGTTCAACATGTTATTTATTTGCATCAGTGTTAGTATGATTAAACTAAAACACACAGACACTGGGATTCTTCTATTGTGTGTGTGTACTTGTTTTTATATCCCGGTTGGGACTTGGACCTGTTTGCACACCAAACCCGTGAGGACCTCATGAGCGGTGGGGACCTGAATCTCGGTCCC
>JAZGTJ010012534.1:0-15785 GCA_036877575.1 Botia almorhae
AGAATTGTTTAATATGTGTTTGTTTTTAAGAATTAAAGAACATGCTGTGTGTTTTGTATGCTCTGTGTTTGTTTCAATAAAGAAGTGTTTTACAGAGGCTCTGGGTGGGAGTGAGACTAGCTTGACCACAAGTTCCTATCTCAAGATGCAGCTGTGTAAAAGGGAGGACAACTGACTCTCTGTCAGTAACTGGAGAAGAACAAGGACAACCTGAAGCAGAGAGAGAAGGAGGTGTTTTACTTTGTTGGTTTCTCTTTTCTTCTTCTTTTAAACAGAACTGCTGATTGGAGTCAGAAACCTGTTGAAGTCAGATCTGCTGAGTTACAGATGAGAGGTCACTGCTGATTGGAGGATTTATCTGGGAAAGGAAAGAAGAGAGAACGTCGATAAATTTTGAGGCTGCGAGGTTTTAGGGAGCAGTGTGGAGTGCCCATACATAAGACTCATTGTGTATAGGGTTTAGTTCTGCAGCCAGAGCTCTGTATACTTTATCCATTTGCTTCATTAAAAGATTGAACTTCCAATTCTGCCTCTGTCCGATTTTTGAACATGCAGGACTAGAGAAAAGTCCAACAATAGTTAATTCATTTGGTTTGCTATCGTGATAATTAAAAACTACTTGCCAAGTAGTCAAAAGAGGCCACCCATTTACCTCTATGATGTACTGATGCCTCTCACCTTTTTCAATGGAAGTCTCTAGGTGGTTCCTAGGGCATGGCAAAGTTGTGATGTCACTATTTGTTACTGCCTTCTAAGCTAAGCAACATGGGGCCACCCACATACATCTATGATGTACTAATGCCTCTCACCTTTTTCATTGGAAGACTATGGGTCGGTTCCTAGGGTACTGTAATTGGTAACTAGGACATGGCTAAGTTGTAATATTACCATTTGTTACTGCTTTTTAAGCTGAGCAACATGTTGCCACCCCCAAGTCTCTATGTCATTCTGATGCTGAGCTATGATGTTACAAAATTCAGCCCAATGTCTATGGAATTTTTGCAAACCCAACAAACATTGAACACTCAGTTGTTTGTCATAGCACACCTCTCCCCAATAAGCCTATCAATTTGGCCCCCTCATTCATAGGTCTATGACTAACGGTGCCAATCTGAGTCAAAGGGGGTCACCTACTTTTCTCTGCAATGTAAACTATAAAAGAAAAAAAAACTTAATGTAAAATTATTGCCTTGATAACCCTAGGGTCATTGTTTGAGTGTAGAGTGAAACACGCTTTATCCGTGTTTTTAAATCAAGGAATCAAACCTCCTTCCATTTTTTTTGAAATATAAAGCAATTCTAACCCCATACCAATGCTTTGAGAAGGATAGGCCTGTACTTGAATTTGAAAACTTAAGTATGTGTAATTTGCACAATTTTCTTTGTACGCAGTATTTTGGCAATTAAGGTGTATTTTTTATTCCAATTAAGCAAACTTTAATTTTTTAATCTTTATTTCAAACCAACCATACTCTGACCCATTTCGTGAGTTTGCTATTTGTCCTGTGGATGGCAGCAATGCGCTGTCAAATTGTTCTACCAACCACTGTTAAAGAAAACGAAGAAGCAAGGCTAAGCGGCAGTAGACATGGCGGATAACAGGGAGAAGGGTTTACAAGACTACAGGAAGAAATTACTGGAGCATAAAGAGATTGATGGACGTCTTAAAGAATGTAAGAATGAAGTGCATTTGTTTATCGATCATGTCAGGCTGTCATTAACCAATGTGATCGCATATCTGGCTGTTTGTTGTTTTGGTTTACTGGCTTCGCTGTAAGTCGCTTTGTCATGCTTAACTGAGATCCGTTAGCCGCTAATAGGAACAGCTCAAAATGACTCAATAATACCTAGTAAATTAAAGTGCATGGTGCGCTTTAAGTGTTCTGACTGTTCATACGACAAACATTATATAAGACAAACATTTTTAAAGTTATGTTTCCTTCGCGAATTTAATTTTCGGTGACTATTTAGCAAAGTCTAAACCACGAAGCAGCTTGCGACTTTTGTCACGTTTATGTAAATAAACACTTTCTCTGTTCCAGTGCGAGAACAGCTGAAGGAGCTCACGAAACAGTATGAGAAGTCAGAGAATGATTTAAAGGCTTTACAGAGTGTGGGGCAGGTAACAATTGAAAATATGCATTTAGATGTTTTTGTTAACCAGTATATACGGACACATCTGCATTTCTTGAGTGTTCGAACATTTAATTGTCTTTGTAGATTGTTGGTGAGGTGCTGAAACAATTGACGGAGGAGAAATGTAAGCTAAGAGCCTTGCTTATTGTGATTAGTAGTTGATAGTGACTCTACTACAGCTCAGTTTCTAAATGTGTTGTTGTATTGCAGTTATTGTTAAAGCTACTAATGGCCCACGCTATGTTGTTGGGTGTCGTAGACAGGTGAGCATTCTTGTTTGTGCTTCATAATTAAGTGTTTTTCTTTGTAAGATGGCTTGTCTTTGCTAACCATGTTTTTTTAGCTGGATAAAACCAAACTTAAACCAGGGACTAGAGTGGCCCTGGACATGACAACTCTTACAATAATGAGGTAAGGAATTGAATGTCACATTATATGAAGGGTGTAATTATTCTTAGTATGGAGTGAGCACTTAATTAGAGATACAAGCAAAATTTATTTAAAGGCGATCTCTACTCAAATTTGAAAAATCTATCATTATTTGATCGCATGTTGTTCCAAACTTTTGAAATTTTGGCAGAAATTAAGGGACATTCTGTCACACATCCTATTTTGTGATCCATAGATCAAAAAAGTGTTATTGGTTTGGAACAACATAAGGGTGAATTAAAAGATGATGCAATTTTTATTTATTTGTGAGCTATCTCTTAATAATTTGATGGTAATCTTAAGAAGCTGCAATTACAAGAATGTCTTTTTCAAATACTTTAAGGTATTTGCCTCGTGAAGTGGACCCTCTAGTGTACAACATGTCCCATGAAGATCCTGGCAGTGTTTCTTACTCTGAGATTGGTGGATTGTCTGAGCAAATCCGTGAGCTGAGAGAGGTTGGCTTGCAGTTTCTGAATTCAGATTCACTCAAGCAGCTTGCAACTGACAGCTAAAGTTGTTTTACTATATGAACTTTCTTCTCAAGGTAATTGAGCTGCCTCTGACCAATCCTGAGTTGTTCCAGAGGGTGGGTATAATCCCTCCTAAAGGCTGCCTCCTCTATGGACCTCCGGGTGAGTCATTGTATTATGTAGTGGGAAAGTTATTCACTTTGCTCAGTTAGTTAATTAACTAAATAAGTAGTAAATTAGCATTTTCACTGAAGCATTTTCACAGAGCTTGTTTAGTTGGCGAAACTACAATGTTTAAGTCATGCCTACTTTGTCAGTTGTTTTATTTCATTTCCCTTTTGTAATATTTCCCTCGTTTAACACACCTGCCTGCAACATTTCAGACAGTGAGGGTTGCTTATTGTTTCTATTTTATATGTTTTTAAGGCACTGGTAAGACTTTACTTGCCAGAGCTGTGGCCAGTCAACTAGACTGTAATTTCCTTAAGGTAAGTTTCTTTATATTTTGTAACAAGCAAATTCAAATTACTTTTTTGTCTTTCTTTAAACCAGAGTAATGATGTACGAACAACTGAAATGATGAATGTTGAACTTTTAAATCATGCTTTTAATGGAAGTTATGGCAAAATATTGTATTATTGAATAAAATATGCTGTTTACCAGGTTGTGTCCAGCTCCATTGTTGATAAGTACATTGGAGAGAGTGCCAGGCTCATCAGAGAGATGTTTAACTATGCCAGAGACCACCAGCCTTGCATTATCTTCATGGATGAGATTGATGCAATTGGTAATAGTATTCTCCACATTGTATTTGAAGCTGTTCTCAAAAGTGGAGATATGAATTGTTTAAATAGGACACAAGCTTTGTCTTTATAGGTGGCCGACGGTTTTCTGAAGGAACCTCTGCAGATAGAGAGATCCAGAGGACATTGATGGAGGTAAAGACTTTGTAGCGCTCATCTTTCATTCAGTAATGTAAAATTGCTTACACTTCATATGACACAGTGTTTTCCATTAATTACCTAGACCAGAGCTTCCCAAACTTCAGAGGGGTAAGGCCACCTAAAAACATAGCAAAAGCTTCACGACCCCTCCATTAAAAATATATATATAGATTAATAGTGTATATATATATTTAGATATATTTGTATATTACGTATATTTAATAAATCATATCACAAAATTACCAACGTTCATTAACAGGTTTGTGGGAATTTCATGTAAATTATGAGAACTACCATAAAATATAATATTTTTACATTCTGGTAAAAGTTAGATGATGTAAACATTCTTTACAAATATATTTAAATCCATAACGCTACATACTTTTGCATACTATTTACAATTATATTGCATCAAAGTGTGCAACAGAAGCTACATAGTTCACAAATCTATTGCAATGAAATACATTACTAAAAAAAAAAAACATTGCTTACATGAGGGACGATGTAAACTTAAAAAAAAAAATAATAATAACAAGGGCTCTTCACCCCTTCAGGAACTGACCCCTAATAAGAAAACTAACAGATAAAATAGGGTGTGGCCCCTAAGTACATTTTTAGTTCATTTTGAAACTGGATAGGCTGTTCTAAACTAAAACTGCCCCCCTGCAATACCGCTACAACCCACCGGGCCCACAGTTTGGGAAGCACTGACCTGGACTCTGGTGGCCTTCCGTAGTCTGTGTCCTGTCACAGTTTGGCATGTACCACTCACTTTAGGTCTGGCCACAACATTTTAATTGAATTGAGATCCGGACATTGACTAGGCCAATTAACAGTGTGAACCTTCTTTCTTTTAAGCCATTCCTTGGTGAATTTGCTTAAATGCTCAGGGTCGTTGTCTTGTTGCATCACCTATTTTCGGCCCAGCTTCAGCTCTCTTACTGATAAAGATATGTCTGAGAATTCAAGTTTTAATATGGAGTTGTCCTGGCCCGGAGGCAGAAAAACAGCCCCAGACCTTCACATTTTCACCACCATGCTTCACTGTTGGGAGGAGGTTCTTTTCCTGAAATTTAGTGTTAGCTTTTCTCCAAACATGGCAACTTTATGACCAAATAAATCTATTTTATTTGAATCTATATCGTATTTAAATCTAAATCTCCAATCTCCATACCATACTTGCGGTTCGCCATATTGAATTTTATTCAAAACTTTTTCGAACAAAATTTGTCTGATCTGTAGGAAATTGTCTGATTTGTAGGAAATTAGTTACAATGATGTAGACGCTCATAAAAAGTTATTAAAAGCTTTTTGATTGATTAAATAGTTCTCGTATACCGCATCAATTAATTCTAAGGTGAGCATGTCAATACGACTTGAGGCTGTATCTTCACAAGACTTTAGTGTATTGATACAACATCCTGTTCACCTCATAGAAATGTGATGATAGTGCCACCTATTGGTTAAAAGTTGAGCAGTTTTAATGTGTTAAGTGCTTTTACCTATGTTTTTAAAACTGATTTTGAAAATATTCATCAACATATAAAGAACTTTGTCCGACAAAGAAAAATATATGTCTTTTCATGTTTTTTAAAATGCATTTGTATCTTGTATCTTGAGTGTGTCAAAGCTAATGCTAGTATGTAGACATTGGTAAATGAATAAAGTAAGGTTCTTAATATCTGTTCTGGAAAACACTGCTGTCTCAAAGATAATCATGAAATTAATAAACTGTTTAATGGTCTAGTTATAACCAGGAAGAGAAATAAAGAGAAGTCTGGTATGTGCTACTTTCTAGTCAGTTGGAAATGGTATTAGGGAGAGACATTCATTAAAGAGGACATTTAATTGAATAAATCAATATTGGTAGTTTGCTAACCACTAAAAATGTTATGGTGTTCGTAAATTATTCTACATCTTAGGAAAGCTTGCACAATAATTGGACCGAATATATCGTTATTGTCTGTGCTTATTAGCTGCTGAATCAGATGGATGGATTTGACACCCTGCATAGAGTCAAGATGATCATGGCCACAAACCGCCCAGACACCTTAGACCCTGCCCTCCTGCGTCCTGGCCGACTGGACCGAAAGATTCGTAAGTTTGTGTTTTCTATCCTCTCCTCTCACTTGTTCAAATGCTGATGGAGAAACAGTACTTTGTGAGTTTAATGTGCTTTTCATTTTCTGATGCACAGATATTGAGTTGCCCAATGAACAGGCTCGACTGGACATTCTGAAGATCCACTCTGGGCCCATCACTAAGCATGGTGATATAGGTGTGTCTTGTTTCTAGTGAACTAGTTCTGTTATATTCACATTTCACAGCTTTAATTTAGTTTTATTTTGCTGTGACGTTGCTGTTAAGACCATATGGATCCTATTGGAATTGCTCTTTTTATTATTATTGTACCGTTAGTTTTCTTATTTGGGGCTTGACCCCTACTGGTAGTGTTGTTCTAGTGTTGTTCTTTCGCTACAGCTCTTGCATGACAGCCCATAGAACAGTACATGGGATAGTTATGAAATTTGGCACACAAATAGAGGACAGTCTGAAATGTTACTTTAGTCTGAGGTTATCTACAAAGTTACAAAGTACAGAGAACAAAATTGACAAATTATAACATGGAAATTACATTGACATGCATCATCTTTCTATCGATTCTTTGGCTCAAGTCTTGCGTTTTTTTTTCTTCCCCAAGTCTCGCCAAATTTGTCCTAGTCAATGCTACTTCCTGTCCACTATTTTAAATTATAGTGAAAACCTACTTTATCGAACTCCTTATACAGTGTCAACTAATTTGACGGTGAGTATATAAAATGGTCTTCTGAACTTCTCAACTGCTTTTCCTAATCTCATGAGTTGTCCACAGATATGGGCTTGACCCATTATTAGTATTATTGTTAAGCACTAAAAGTGCAAATGGCCCTATTCTTTACTTTAGGATTTTCCATTCTCAAGGATTTGGGTCCTTAACATGCTCATAAAATTTTGAACGGTGGCACTTTTGGTTGATTATTTCATGCATTTTTTTGTAAGGTTAATGGTCCAGATACATGTTCAAAATGTATTTTGGATTTTGTTTGAGGGTGGTTGAATCAACAAAATGAAGGCAGCTGTTGGCTGTAACCCCTTTTTTAAAAATGCTGACTGTAATGTTGGTGGTTTCAGTTTTACCTTCTCAATGTTATGTACAAAAAGGTATTTGATTGTTTTATAGGCCTAGCAGACACTGACTTTTTAAATTAGGCAAAAAATGTTTTTAATGATAATGACACATTGTATTGCACTTGTGACCTTGCCGCATTTTTTTCTAATAACATTTTTTCGGATTTCTTAGATTATGAAGCTATTGTCAAACTCTCAGATGGTTTTAATGGAGCTGATTTGAGGAATGTGTGTACTGAAGCTGGTAAGACATCTCTGATACACTGGAATAGTATTTCCTACAGTTGTCACAAGTCTAGAATAACTGGGTGACTTAATAAATTATAACAGTATGGAGTATGCAGAACATACTGTGCAGTATGCAGTTAGCTAGTATTTATTCTACACAACGACTGTTTGCTATAAGGATGGGGGTGTTTGTAAATTTTTCCATTTCAAATAATGAAGTCTGAAAAACAAGTACTTAAGTTCTTTGGGGTGGGGTATGAGCGGGGTGGGGCCTAGGCAATATGGCAATAATGAAAAGATTTAAATGAAAACCCAGAAGTAAACTGAAGGGCTCTCTGTATGATGCATTTTATATAGATTAACAGACATCCTAGGTATGCAAATTAAATGTAATATTACAAGTACTGACAGGACAGTGATGATCAAACAATGACGATAAAAGGTGATCATGTGAGTTAAAAAATTATTTTTATGATTGGTCATGGTAGCATTTTGGGTGGTGCCCTGAGGTCTGATTGGTTAGTGTTGTGAGAACAAAGTACAATCTGAAGACTGCAGCACTGACAGAATATGGCTTCAAAAGCTGCTGTAAAGTGTTTTCAGGTCCACTGTTATGAAAGGAGTGCATTTACAATGGGAGTTGCACTTTCTGGCAAGCACGTTCAAGTTTACTTGCATTTTGTGCATTTGCATGCATGTTATAATTAATTATGGCCATTTTTGTCAGTTTTTTATTCTGATTAGTCAATAGGTCTGAAAAACAAGTACTCAGGGATGGGGTTGTGCGTTATGACAGTAATGAAAAGATTTTAATTACTACATTTACGAAAATTTGTTGATTAAATTATAACAGTAAAATAACACTTAATAACGCAAGATTAATAACGCATCATTAAAAGTAGGATCTTTTAAAAGTAGAAACCTAGCTTTAAAAGCCGTGGCCTACTGGTTAGCGATTCGGACTTGTAACCGGAGGGTTGCCGGTTCGAACCCTGACCAGTAGAAAGCGGCTGAAGTGCCCTTGAGCAAGGCACCTAWCCCCTCACTGCTCCCCGAGCGCCGCTGTTGTTGCAGGCAGCTCACTGCGTCAGGATTAGTGTGTGCTGCACTTCACTGTGTGCTGAGTGTGTTTCACTAATTCACGGATTGGGATAAATGCAGAGACCAAATTTCCCTCACGGGATCAAAAGAGTATATATACTTATACTTATACTTATAAGATCCTACCCTCCCTTCAGAACAATCGCCAAAGCAGGACCAAATGCAATGAATAGACAAACATTTTATAATCCACGTGATCATTTTAATAAGCGATTGTCAATGTCACATTTAAGTACTTGTGCCCATCCCTATTGTTCAATCAAGCGAGTTTAGTGAGTGACTGATTCCCCAGAAATCCAATATACAATCTTTTCAATTTTATCCAACAGGAATGTTTGCCATTCGTGCTGATCATGAGTATGTGACTCAAGAGGATTTCATGAAGGCTGTGAGAAAGGTGGCAGATTCCAAGAAGCTGGAGTCCAAGTTGGATTACAAACCTGTATAAAACCACGTTTTTGAGCAAGTATAAAAATTAGGGTTTTTTGGCCAACAATCAATATTCTGGCTGTAGACACTGCACGTTTTTTTGTTGCTGCGTTTTTTTTGTCTACAAATGAGGTCATTCTGATGTTGTATTTCTATTTTTACTGTTAAATTACTGCAGTTGTTTAATGCATTTTGTAGCTCCAGTTTGATTAAACCTTTACCTGTTGACGCATTTAGGCATAAAATGACACTTTGGAATTCTGTGGCGAGTTAAATAAAACAGTGTGTGCCTGGCCTGCTTTTTCTACATTATATAAGACAATAACAATAGATGATGGAATTCCGTGTTGTTATTACCTTGAGTGCTGTCTGATAAGTCATTTTAGTTCACTTTTGGGTTTTTTTACACAATGTTTTTCTAGGGTTCTTTGTAATGTTATGTTAACTTCATGCTGGGTTATCCTGTTTCATGTTTTTTTCTAGGGCAAATCAATTCCAGAAAGTCAGGGTTAAATTTTTACACTGCATTTTAAAACTCCTGCATTAACATTTTGAGTTTAATAACATTGATAGTGACAACAACATACAAACTGCTTTAATAACTGCTTGACCATTTGTCTGTCACTTTTACCTGCCTTTGGCTTAAAACAAAAACTGCAAATTAGAGATACTAAAGTGTGTGCCATCACAGTTTGACATTTTACACAGTTTTCTTTAAATGCCTGGCATGAAGGCAGTTTGATTGTTTGGCTATTGATAAACAACTTGCATTCTAGTTCTATTATTTCACAATATATACTATTTACAATTTTGTAGCAGAAGTACATGGACTTAACTGGGACTTATGAGTAATGTATACATTTCCCATATTAAGCAAAAACTCCAAAATGTACATTTTTAAAACACTTGTTTTTTTCAATATATTGGTTAACCTTTCTCAATAACCACAATTTAAAATCTCTAAGTTCAAAAGCATAACAATTGTAATGTGTCCATATTTAGAGGTTAAAGATCTGCTACGTGCATCTCTTTAAGACGCTACATTGTTTCCTTTGATGGACTGGATATTAAAGAATTTTGTTGAATGTTATACTGAATTTAGGATGTTTTACGCCACGCTGTCTTCCTCATCATGAGATGGTTGGTTACACAAAGAAAATGATTCAAGGATAAAAGCTCTGCAGATTGGACAGTGCTGGAAGTGGCACAAGCAGTCATCGCATACACATGCATGTCGGCATGGTAACAGCACTCTGTTAATTGGTGCATTTTGACACACCACACAATCTTTGCCTTGGTAATCCAAAACCTCCCCTCTTTCATCCAGATCTTTGTGTTGTAGTCCTGAGCCTTCTGTGCTAGCTGATGGTTTGACAGTGCCAGAGCGGTTGCTGTTGTCAGCTGACATGAAAAGGGGCTGTGAAACAAAGAACAGAACTTTAAAGCTTACAGACCCCCTCAGGACATTACACTTTAACAACATACAATTAAGTACAGTCCTACTGTTACATTGTGAAAACACAAGGTGAGAAGAGTTCAGGGTGAATCAAAATGAACATTGAGCAGATTAAATCTGATCCCAGAACAGTAAATAATGAGAAAATGTGAATACATTTTATACCTTCAAATCATAAAAATTTCCATGTGCTGTAAGAAGATATTGGAACAAGATTCTCACAGAAATTCGGTATTTGTCATCAGGGACATGAAGCACAGTCACACTAGCCACCTGGAAGAACAACACAAAGCAATTTAAAAGTCTTCACCATAAAAGTCTTCATGCATTCCAGTTAGAGTGTTTTGTAAAATGTTTCTGCTGCTTACAATGTTGTAGTTGTTCCTGATTACGGGATTAGCCAGTGTCAACACAGCCACCAGGGGGTACCGATTACGAGGCAGAAACCCAAAGTCAGTCACTCTGAGTTCTGGTGGCATTCGGGTGAAGCACTCCTTTTTTTCCTCTTTATGTAAACTGATAATACATTAAGGATAAAACACACAGTTTATGCTATTTAGTACTGTTTCATCTGTTCCATATATGTCCAATACAGAGGGGTAGTGGAATGTTTGTAAAAGGCTATTTCTAACAGACACAGCAAGGATACTTGAAGCTTTGATAGCAGTGGTAGCTGAACTTCAGAGACTCCTGAAACAGCCCTGGGGTACTGAGTTTAGGCCCAAGCTGGTGACTTTGAAGGGCTGCCTGTAGAGCATGTACCTCACAACCCCAGAAACAACTGAGGACACAGTCTTCAAGGCAATATGCCTGCAAGCTCAGACCTTCTGACATAATGACAGGGAACCCATTTATTGATCACATCTTGTGACTTTGACATTGATTTAAAATTTTAATTAGCTGATTCTTACCAGTTACTGTACCATCTGTAGAGCCCACATCCAAGACGAATGGATTTGTCACCTGCACCATTATTCTCTCAGGAACAGGTGTGAGAGATTCAGTCTCATCTGAGCTGCGTAAAATAACTGGAACATCGAATCCAAACCTTAACAGAACACACCAAAGTCAGTTACAAATGAGGATGTAAGGGAACTAAGGAATCTAATTTCGATCCAAGAAGAGTCCAAAATTAACAATAATTTGTCTCATATACATACTTTATTACAATAAACTCTAAAACAATGTTAATATTAATCACTCACCAGCCCAGCACCACAGCCACAGTGATGATGAAACACACAGATATGACAGTAATGTAAAAGAGAGGAGAATACTCATACAACATCACTAAAAACTCAGCAGCCATTGTAGTAATGTTACATTTATACAATTATCATAAATGCCGATGGGTTTGGTAAAATGAATACTTTTAAAAGAAAAATGGGGCTGTTAAAACAAAACCTTCCTTACTTGCTTCTGTCACCCTGCAGGACTCAAACGTAAACTTCCGGTTGCGACAGCCGCTACAGTATGGAGTGTGAAAGCGGAACTTACTTTGTACGTCGTCTGGAAAGAACCAAAAATATGACTTTACAACACACACCCGTTTTTCTGCTTGTCTCACTCACGTCTTAATATTTTTCATTCTACTATTTATTCCATTATATTCAAAAGGGAAACGTCACGTAAACCACGCATACTATGGCGATATATTATGAGGTGTGAAAACTGAATTTTATGGCGTCGCCATATGGGTTGTGAAAACTGAAATTTTATGTTTTTTAATGCCATTTTAAGCCGAATAGAGCTTTAATACACTTCCTTTCGGGTAGTGAAGCAGTGTATCACTTTTTCTGGTACCATCGCAACGTAATAAAAACAAATAGACCTTTATCACAAGTGCTCGTCAAAGTGGTGTGTCGATTCTTTCGGGTTGGCTAGCAAAACAGTGGCACGGGCACGCCGGATGACATCCTCTCTGTTGAGATTGCCAAAATTTGGTAAAAAATATGTGGTTCGCTTTGTAAAGGGCATACAAAAGTATCCTAAAATCCTAAAAGTTTATTTTTAACTACAGATCATTTGCAATGTCAATGTACTCTGGTTGCCAGTTATCCTGTTCGCTTCAGTTTATTACTAAAGAGATGTTTTGCTAACATTGACAAGGCCTAAATAAAGCAACCTCTAAAACAGTATGTCGATTGACAGAATTTGAGCAAATAAATTGTATGTCTGTGGTAAGCCATTTCTATTTAGTTTGCACAGTCTACAAAGAAATAAATGCTAACGCAAGCCTACTCATTTCTTGTTATCAATTGCTTATAATCAAGACTAAATTTTAAAATTTAAGCAGGATAAGTTTAAAGTTAGCAGTTGTCAATAGGCTGTGATAACCTCCCTCCTTAACTTGCATGCAGTGTCAGATATAGTGAACACAGAGGTATTAGTACAGGCAAGTTGCTGCCAGTCATTGCGAAAGAATGAGCAGCCCTATAAACTCCAGGTTGCCAAATGTTCTGAAGGTTTAGCCCTAAGTCCAAAAACATATTCCCTACGTACTGAAACAACATTCATTAGAAGTACCTTGTGCTCTCTTGTGTTCAATATTTGGATACAAATTTATTGCAGTGTTTCAGAAGTTTCAGACATGGCTTAAAAATTGCAAAATCTTTGAAAAATGGTCACTCTGTAGGAAACAGACATCCTCTGTTTCGACAGTTTGGATTCAGTTGTATTCATACCACACACAAACATACTCCTGCCTATTATTTTATAAGAAGGACCTTCATCCCGCTGTATTATTCTGACCCATGCTTTCCTTCGTTTTTTTATGTGTCCGGAAACGTGAATACTGAGATTGCAATGTTCACACTTAAAGAATAAATTAAAGTATCTTGCTTTACCAACAATGATGTATTATTGCCTTCATATGAGGACAAATTGGTTTTACGTTTCTCACTTGTAAGTTGCTTTAAAATGTATTTAATTGCATAGGTCCTTACGAAAATTAACCATGGTTTTACTAAAAAAGAGGGGTTAAAGTAACAACATAAGTAACCTACATAATCAAATAACTACAATCTAAAATCTTACCACCAATGACTCTTAATAGAGTTTCTGGTGTGTTCTGGTTTTACATTAAGGTTTATAATCAGCTGACTAGGCTAAACTTTAACTCTCACACTTTTGTTTACATTTGTGTACATCTGTTACTGTCACCAGGTTTATTTTTTCCTTACAGAACTGTGTACTGGTCGGCGCTGCACTGGGACTTACTATGCCCATAGTCTGTCCCAATAATCATTGTACTGTCTGCACATGTTTGCACTTGTGCACTTTATGTATATATTATGTTATAACGAATATAATGTTGTTTTGTTTCACTATGTACTTGTATATGATTGAAATGACAATAAACTCAACTTGCAACTTTTTTAACATTAAAATTTGTTTATTTTCATGTCTGACACATAAAAACAATGTGTCAGACATGTCTGTCTAAAAACAGAGACAAAACCAAATTATTTAAATCTTGCATAAAATCATATTTAACACATTCCTACATGTGCTTTCGTGTTGTTAAAACTTACTTGTGGCGACCAGTCGATAGTGCCAGTAACCCATTCAGTAAATCATCTTTCCAACATGTTGTTTATGTGTGAAGACACATTATAACATGTTTGAGTTTTTTATGCCTTCATTTAAGTTTGTATGCTTCTACTACTTTCTCCAACTTGTCCACGGTTGATTATTGCATTGGCTAATTTACAAAGTTATGTGCAGTGTATTATAAAGTATTATTAAAGTCTATTTATAGTCTTTAAACAGCTGCTTGGTACTTCACCTTGTAAAAAAATGCTAATTAGCTATTTAACTCTTAAAATCGTTAGTTTTCTTCTTTATCCGCTCTTGAAGTCTATGGCAGAAAGTTGTCACACTGATAGAGGACAGTGTAAACATTAAACACACATTTGTGTTAAAAACTTTTGGCCCATAAGGATTAGAAACAAAATTATTTTTTTCTCTGATTTCGTGGCTCATGCCGAGTCTAATGCATATCTTGCATATCTAATGCACAGCTCCACCTACTGGCCAAAAATTATAAATCACTTTCTTGTGCTTTAATGAATTTGACCTATGTTTTCTTAAGTAACGTTTTTCTGATCTTATTTTTCTTAATCTCATTGCTCAAGCATCAAATGTTTCTCTTAGACATTTATGGGCTTGTTTATGGGCTTGACCCCGTATTTGCAGCTTGCAGCTATATTTTTAAGATGTTATTGTTAGACTCTAAAACTCAAGACATTTGATTGGCCGTTCACTTAGCTGTGTGGTTTATCTGTTGGTCAATATGATGCTTAGTTTAGGCATGAAGTACCTGACATATGTACTGAATAAAGTGTAAGTTATTTTGCAAGCAATAATTGTGCTGTTAGACTCTATGGCCCAGTTTTACAGACAGGGATTAGATTAAGATAGAAGTAGGCCCGAGTTAAATTAGGACATTTAAATAGCTTTAATAATGTGCCTTAGATGGTGTGCATCTTGAGACAAAACAATGGCACTAATATATTTTAAGAAATGACAGCTCAGAAGTGCATTTTAGTCTGGAATTAGCCTTAGCCCTGTCTAAGAAACCGGGCCTATATCAGCAGGCTGTGATTACACATGGTCTCTTGTGTGATATTTGCTTATTTAAGCCAAGAAATTTATCAGGGTGTAAAAACCTCCAAAATCATAATGTTAGTCATTTCTATTTACAATTTTCACTTGATTAGTAACATCGAATGTACTGCAATGTAACCGACTACTGTATTAAACCTAACCATGGTTCCCTTCCTGACACTCACTTGGGGTCCCTATACTACAAGCCACAACTGCTAAACTGTGTTACGATTTACTAATATTTCATTTTTATTCAGACTGGAGATAATGAGGACAGATCTTTATTGTCACATCATCAACACAAAGTCTTGTTCCTCTATCAGGGAACACATTGTTCATTTTCCATTTCTTTCGAAATTTGGAAGTACACTTTGGGCACATCCCTAACTAATAGGACATCCTGCCAATATATTTAAGAACAAAACTATATCCCAAATTTATAATTACTCACCTTTCATTTCAATTATTCAGTCCTGCCAATGTGCAACTGCAACCTTCTCCAAGGCTCTTCTATTTGTTTCTCTCGAGGGGGTTTTGTACTGTGAAGAGAAACAACTCCTTCATAGCTGAAGAGCACACCTATAGAGTAGTTAGGACTCACAGCATCTCCAGTCCTTCTTTTAGTCTTTGATATAAGTACATGTTCTTAGATTCAAACAATTTTTAAACATTAGTAAGGTTATATCATTATTCGGCAAGACAAATGAACCGAAAAATGAAGTTTTATTAACTAAGTTCGGGAGGAGCACGGTCATGTAATCCAACCAATCAGCACGCAACGACGCATATATATAGCCGTCCTTCACCTCCGTC
>JAZGTJ010012535.1:0-15785 GCA_036877575.1 Botia almorhae
CACACACACACACACACTTTCAACAAGGTTTTCTTGGTTTCACTATTGTGATTAAAACATTGTCACACACACACACATCCAAATGCAGATGTAACTGGAAACCCTTTGCTGTCGATCTAGACCAAATTTCTACACCCAAACCTGAAACATTAGTCCTAAATAACACGAGAGGAGTTTGTGAAAGCAAGAAGCAGTCAGCTGATAACCGAAGCGTGTGAAGCGCTGTGATTATTGGAGGAGAGCGAGTGGCCAAGGTGAGGTTCTCAGAGCCTGATCCGATAACCACAGCCCTGCCAACAGAATCCTGAGGCGCAAAACCGCTGACTGGCCAGTTGCAGCTAATCTTCAAAGCATTTAGGCTCCTGGATACTCCGAAAAATCAGCGCCTCACTATCTAAAGGGGTTTCACTATGAGTTTTTTGGGAAAACTGGTTACACCTTTAGATTCGATTACGTTCATCTTCATTGTGTTGAGTATTACTGAGGATCAAATAAAACACAGACACAATGTGGTCTGCAGATTGACAAATGAGGCTCAATGAGGCACTGTTGCGATCATTAATGCCTCGTTGTGTCATAGGTGATGTAGTATTTAACAATAAGCAAGTCTTTGCATTATATCCAAACCTTTTTGACTTGTATAACTTTTCTGCTCCTAAAGAACACAAAAATTATATTTTAAAAAACGTTTTCAAACTATGTTGGTAACCAAAAAAGTGACGCTGTGCTCTTATTATTTCTTATGAGGAATCTTCTGTGTAAAGTTGAGAGGGGCACAAAACACACCCCAGCACAACGGCATTGACACACAGCATTCCAGAAGTGCCATCTTCAGTCAACCACGTTCCCGTGCCAATAATCTTTGGATTCACGAGGGAATTCCCACAGTATTCCCACTCCCATAGAGAGAAGAAGCCAAAATTATTCCCGGAGTTTGGATGACTACACTGATATTCTAAAATATGGAAATGAGTAGAATTAATGAATGTGTCAAAACGTTTTGACTGGTATAAAAGACAATCAAAAAATAAATGTAATTTAAGATTAAAGGTTGCCTTCTGCAATCGCACAATTCAGTATTATTTGTCCCAATTTGCAACTGACATTTATTTACGCTTCACGCGCCTGCAGTTATGGGCCATTAAATAACAGATATATTAAATATACGCGCGCATGTCAATCACTGTTCGAGTGTGCCCACCGCTCGCGCGCGTCTCCAAAGGGCACGCGCGCCCACCCCGCAGCTCGCGCGCTGCAGAGGGCGAGCATGGGCTTCTCTCCGCGCACGGCGCCCCGTCCGACCCCTGACCGGCGGACGCGGCCATCGCGACGCTCTGTTGATCACTTTCTCTTCCACCTTTCTGAAGGAGCAGCGCGGAGTTGCGTCAGACCACCGCGCAAAAGCGCACGCCGAGCAAACGAGCCGCAGCGGAGCTTTAAAAGCCATTGCTGCCAAGACTGCTCGCTCCTCTGCGACCAATGGTTTAAACTTATTGTAACAGTTAAAGCGGCGTGCACTGCATGCATGTTTTCTTTGGGAATGATCGTGTTTGGAAAACCGGACTTTAATTATTCGAGGAACGGCACCCAGCGCGCGCCATGCAAACACTAATGTAAATTCGAAACCGAGTCGCATTTCAAACGATCGCGGCGAGAGGAAAGACCGTGACATGATGCGTGTTTCACGCGGATCGATCAGTTCCATCATCACTTTAGATTAATTCTTTCCTGCGCTGAAATCAACATGCCCCACGCGCGCAACAGGAACCCGAGTCCAGTCCCGGAGGTGACATGGGACACCGGATTGAAGGAGATGAATGAGACCTGGAAGGGGGCTATCGCTTGCTTGGGGGTCGCTGTCTTTTTTGTCATGACGATTGGGATCATTTATTGGCAAGTTGTGGATCAGCCCAACAAGAACTGGATCCTGAAGGGAGGTTTCAGTGGGCTTATTTGGGAACGGCGAACGCAAACGCTGGTGATTCAGACGCTGACCGAGGACAAGACGTTTGCCGAGATTGACGTGGGGAACGTGGGGAACCCCGACCTCGAGGTTCCGTTCGTTAGGAACCTGTGCTGGCTTAACAAAACCGAGTTCTGCTACACGTGGGACTCGGTCGCCGAGGTAAAGATATCTCTGGAAACAGAGGAGGATTCAGGAACGGAGTGCTACAGCGTAACCTGGTCTCCAATTCAATGTCATGTGGACCTGAAGGTAACCGTTCTATAAGAACTATACAATTAAAGGTTCCAGTCTGAATTTAAGTGTTCTGCTATAGAGCAACAAGTTCCGCAAACAACGAGGCGTCTTTCTTTTTTAAGAGCGCGTGATACATTTACATTTTCTGTCTTTTATAAGATCTTAAATGAGACTTCCGAGCAAGTTTGTGCTTGTGCTGTAATAACTTTATTATTAATCATTTCTTATTACGCATATACTGGTACTTTATGCGCCTTTAAAAAGTATAAACGGTTTGATTAATAATGTTATACATAAAGAATGGTTAATTCACTTTCTTTCTTGCCAAAAATGTTTCTAAAGCAGTGTTTACAGTTCACAAGACTAAAACAGCCATTTTTGATAAAGAAACATTTGACAGTTATCAAATCTAGTTTTTCTTTAGATCGTATAGAGGTGTATTTAAAGGTGTATGTTTTATTAGCATGCATATTCCCTGAGACTCGAACCTGTGACCTGCTGCTAATCAATGCTCCACCCATTGAGCTGCGGGAATGTTCTTGAAAAGCATCAGCCTGCAAGTCTGTCTTTCCCTCCATCCCTCAGGACTGTTTCTCCATGGTGAACGTTTCGTGGTACGGAGGCGCCAGCGTCCGCGCGCCCAGCTGGCCAATAAACGACGCGAACATTTCTGTGCAACCCTTCACAGTCAGCGACCTGAGGGACAACCCCACTGGCTTCGGCTCGGTTTTAGAACACTACTTCCTGGGATCCTCAGGTGAGCGCAGAGGGGCTCCGTGTCAGCAGCTGTCACCCCCCTCAGACAAATTTGCCCATCCTGTCCTTTCACACATTGTTGACCAGTCCAGACATGAGTCCACTTGTGACTATGTACACAATGCAGAACTCTCCCTGGCCTGACACCACAGGGACCTACTGTACACAGAGAGCGTGTAACACAATACGGACGGTTACCTCTGTGCGGTGAGAGATGGCAAATCAAGAACACCAGACCTGTGTCTTAAACAAAGCCATTGAAATCTGTCAGCGGGCGCCTCGTGTTTCTGCTGAGAGTTAATTAAACGAACAAGGTCAGAGGCAGATTGAAATAAGCCGTTTGGTTGTGTTTCGCTGTTGGTCTGAGGGAGGGTGAGGATGTATACGGACAGATGCACAGTTCATGCGATCATTATTCAGACCTTATTAGACTAGAATTATTTCACAATGCAAACCACACCTGACAAAACACATTTTTGAGGATTTTTGGAGAATGTATTAAATGTATAAATTTATATATAACACACACACATGCACACATATACATTTGTTCCTTTGTTCATCAATTGTTCTACAATTAACAGATAAAGTAACCAAGCCATACAGTTTAGAAGGTCTCTAGTCAATTGTAAACATCACTCCAGTATAAAATTTTATAGAACGTGTTCAGTCCAGTACAGAATTCTATAGAATCTGTTTACATCAGTATAGAATAGAGGATATGAGCCTCTATTATATTACAGAAATTAGTTTACTTCATTACTGACATGTGACGTTAGTTTGAAACCTCACAGATTCTTCCCTGAACTGGTCATCTGGTTAAATGTGGTCATAACAACAATTAATAAAACAATGATGTCATCAACACTCCATCAGTGAGGTCACGGGCTTGTGTTGACAGAAGCTGTTTCTGAGCTGTGTTCCGGTCATGTTTCATAGGACACATTTAAAAATGTGGGAAATTCATGGAAATTTCTATACAAATTTTTTTGTTATTCTCTGCTCAAAATTATACGGTCGACTAGATATTGCTCATAAACCCATAAAAATCAAAACTGGAGTTTTGCTTTTCTAAACGTATGTAAGCAGAATCGTCTAAATCTGTTAGGGATTCAGGAACCGGTATGGCAATTAAATGGAAGACACTTTGAATTCGCTGTACGTTCGGTAAATAGTTAATATATTAGTCAGAGGGGTGCTGCAATGACCCCTCATGTTCGGGCTTGACAGCGTTCCATGAGGGGCTTGTGGGTGAGCAGCTTATCTCTAAACTTGGATACCACACAGAGTTCAGACACACCGAGGCCCTGCCAACCATATTTACTTGGTTATGAAAACATTGTCCAAAACGTGTTTAATTCTGTCATGTTTTTGATATATAATGTTAAAAATCATTCTACTAACATTCTATTGCAAGAATGTTTTTGTTAACTTTGAGAGAACGTTTAGAGAATGTTAGCCAGCATTCTGAGAACGTTCCTTGTTAGCTGGGAGACAGCTGAACAGACTAGCATTAAAGCGGAACGGCAAAGCCATCAGCCAAGATCCGAATACTCATCATGTGACATAAACAAAGGCCTTGTATGATTTCCTAAATCGTTGCTCGCACACGTCTGCCAAAGCCTTACGTAACGCCCCGATCTCATGATTTTAATCCCTTTTCCACCTCGCCAGAGGACGGCCTTGATTTCGGAGACCTCCAGAACGCTTCTGTAATTGGCTTACTTTAAAGACAGAAATGTTCAGCTTCCTGTCAATGCAGCTGTCTCGCGTTGCTTAGCAACCACAGACATATCGTGGTATATAAAGCCCAGTGGCATAACAATGACAGTTATGTTGGCTGAGGTTTGTAAGGCAGCCCAGCAGCTGCCTGTGGCCGCAGCTCAGCTTCCACTGGTTGAAGACGTGTTAATAATATAAATAATTGTTTATCATGAGTCAGTAAGTGAGCCCCCCCCCGGTGACACAGGGAAACCCAAAGTATTAATGAAGTATTGTTAAAGTATTTAATATATTCTGATAAAGATTCATGTTTGATCTGAGTCAGTGCTGTTGGCAGTGATACTCTATCTAAATCGTCTCATTTCTTCCCTTTGTTCTGAAAGGTGGATTATTTGACAAATGGAGAACCTTCCCTAAAGTAAACATTTAAACTAAATACCGTATTCACGAATAATTGTGACGCGCTGGCCAGACGAGTCAGAATTACGAGCTACAGGCGGAAAAGTGTCATAAAAAAAACAAATCATAATTCCTTTTTTTAATGTGTGTGTATATATATATATATATATAGTAGAATGTAAAGTAGAATGTTTAAGATTATTTTCATTGTTAATAAGTTATTCCACTCTTGGCGCTTATCCAGCCCATATTAGGTGAAAAGAATGAGATGCGATGCTGTTATTCATCTTTGCTTTAAAGACAGAGTGGAAAATATTTCAGGAAAGCTGGTAATAGTTACCGTGGGGAATTATTCTAAAAATAAGAGACTGCTCCCCCTCTTTTTAAACTTCTGTGGAACACCTCGCTCATAAGTCAAGCCAAAATCTCTTAAATGTCAATGAATGACAGTTATTTATGCCTCTGCTGTGGATTCCTGTGTTTTACACACACCTTAACAAAAGGGGCCTGCGAGAACCTTTAAAGAACTCATCGGATAAAAACAGTTGATTCCTGTGTGTGTTTATAAAGTGTTAATTTTATTGACATTGAGATCTGCACAGAGCAAGTCAAATAAACAAGGAACTATAAATAAATAAAATATTTACTTTTAAATTTCCAGATTTTCCACTTTTAAAGGCAAATCCTTCAGAAATATCTGTTATCTGAATGAAACGCTTTTCCAGCCTTAAAAAAATACCAAGTGTCAGAAAAGCGTTAGACTCGTCAGGGCGGTAGTTTGGTGGAAGTGTCTGTGTGTATCTGCACTGGGGGATCACTCACATGCTGATGAAATCCGAGAAGCAGGAAGAATTCCAGGCAGGGCAGCTACATCTGCGGACAGGATTATCTGGTGCACATAATCCCAAATGTTTCAGGTGCATGAAGACACCAGAAGCGGTTCACGTCTGTAACGCTTCCTCAAAAACTTCTCAAAATACGAATAATTCAGTTTCGTGGCCCAGTGGTGTTTTTTTACTGGCATTCCGGTTTGGGAATTTGATGCATCAGGCTGTGCAGGCCGATTTAATGAGGTCTGAAGATTTGTGGCCAATTTTTAAAGGAACAGTAACACTTCAAATCCATATGATCATTATGAATCCAGTAATATTGTGTTTCTTTTTGAAGGTGTATCGGTTCTGGTGACCCCTAACATCCCTCTGCATGTAGGCATGGACAGCAGACAGCGGTTCTGTTTGCAGACACCCCCCAGTATGGAGGCCATGCCTCTGCAGTACACTGTGTGTGTTGGACACCACATTAAAGCTGTCCATGAGAAAGCCATGCAGCAGCTCTCCACAGCCAGACGCCAGCTGCCGAACATGGATGTCTTACGGTACAAACAAACACTTTAAATACAATTATGAATTCTTCCGCTTCTTTAAAACGCTGAAGAAACAGACAAAAAGGATTGATTTATAAATTCAAAATAATCGTATTGGTTTACGTTATTATATCAGTTTTCCAGCAGAGGAAATTGAGTTTTTCCCTTAAAATCAATTTGACATCTTTTCTTGTAAGGCTGCCTTTCTGGACGCTGCTAGCATATGTGGACTCTGGGGCCAAGCTGGAGCGAGAGCTGAGAACCTTCTCCAATCGCCTGAAGAGGCATCAGCTAGGAGAGGCGGTTATCAGCCTCGATGAACATTCCACAGCTCTCCTTTCCAACATGGTGGGTGACACTTTCATTCCCTCTGACTCCTGTAGGAAATAATCTTTGACAAGTTTATAGCAATATAATAGAATTCATATATATATATACATATATGTACACACACACACACACACACACACACACACACACATATATATACTGTAGGTTCTTTGTATAATTAGATTCTGAGTAGTTAATAGTTTTACATTTTGGGTTTGCCAAACAAAACCCAATAATTCGGTCTGCGGAACAAAAAACTATTTTGATCTATGCACTTGGCGGAGGGCTCTTTTTCCTCAAAGAAATGCGCTGAAGTTTTAAAACGTTTGTGTCAATTTTGTGGTTAAAATATTTTCTACTGTCCCAGTTTATAATACAGAAACAACTATATGTAAAAATCTAGATTTTCTAAAAAAGGCAAACACAGATTATGCGTTTCAGAACTTTGTGTCTGTTTGAGTGACCCAATGCATCAACCAATGGTGCGAGTGCGGAGGCGGGACTATATGCTGCTTCGTTGACGCTTGTGGCACATAAATAATTTAACTTAAAATTTCTGTGTGATTTATTCTGTAATAGCTGAAGTTTCTGTAGTTGCCCATTATAATCTCTTAACACAGGCGCAGATCTGGCGGGTCACATTTTGTTTTGATAGCGAGGTGCATACCAGACGCAGTTACCAAAGGACGCAGGAACACTGTGTGCAGAGTGACTCGTGGTTAAAGCCACCAGCTGGGCTGTTAAGTTCATTCTGACAGAACTAAACAGTCAGAGCTGGTCAGTGCTGAATACATGAAAGGCTTCGTTTTTCTAAGCGGATCTGAAGGGGCATTGTTGAGGTCGGACGAGTGCAGAACCTGATGCCTGTGAGAAAGACACTCATCTCTGCTTCAGAACACTGATCTACTGTTCTCAGTGTGATGCACTCATACTTGTTGCTTTAGGTTAAGGATTTTCAACAATATTTTGGACTTTTTCTTGCTACTTTTTTGCAGCGAAACACTCATTAGAGAGGGGACTTGACTCGAACCTTCATCTCCCACACGAGCACCACAGTTTACTTTTACAGCTAAGCCACAAATCCAAAAACAGGGAATAATAGGAAATATTTCTGCTCTCAAGTTCTTCTTAGACGTCTTTGTCTACAAGTTCCGAAGTCAGAATTAGGACGAGATGTGTGTTAAAGTGATTCGAGCGCGCTGGGCAGTATCGTCTTGCTTCCAGTTATTTTCACTTTACAAGAGAGACAAAGGGTCTCTGTGCTGCTTCATAGCAGAAAGACGAGCGGAGGGTCGAGGGGTGTAATTAATATGGGTTTTATTCTCGCAGCCACAGAAATGTTTTCCGCAAAATTCATCTATGTCGTTCATCTGCGAAATAAGCATTTACAAATACTTCAGTTAAAACTTCATATGATCCGTATCAATTTTATCACACATTCTCTAAATACTATTTATCAGATAAATATATATCCTAATAGATGATAATTCCACTATGAATTGGGAGTATATAAACCTGATTCCCGCTGGTTTTAATGTACAGAATGTTTGAAGACAGGCCAGCTGTACAGAGTCATAATACTAAATAATAAGTTTCCTTGTCGAGTTTTTGATCGTTATTCATATTTATTATGTTTCATTCATGACGACACGCATGCTGGACTGTATGAAGTCATTCGCTGGTCAAGACCTTTTTTGCTCGACTGAACTCACATCAGTTTAACTTTCGCTCAGTGCACAGCTACATTTTTCCAGAAAGATCAGAAGCAGGTGAAGAAAAAGGTTGGACTCCTTGTGCCAGGAAGAGAATGTTCTCTGTGTCTTCAGTACTTAAAAGGCTTATCAGAACATTAAAGTCAGCAGCCCTCCCTTTAAAATAACTCATGACTCACGAGACGAGTCATTTACATGACGTAGTTTACGTGTGCGTTGTACTTTATCTCTGTTTTTCTGATCTTAATGTGTTTTATGTTAAATGCAGGTTTGGAACACAATTTTAACTGTGTCAGACTCATCGGCTCATCATGTCTGTAACATTCATCATATAAAACTGCACACGCTTTAAAATCGGTGACTAAATGCGATAAAATTCGATTAGAACACAAACTGATGGCATCAGTGATTTTTACTTCTAGTGTATGAACACTAATAAAAATGTTCTGTTTTTGTAAAAGTAATTACAGGCTGAAAAAATGACCCGAGGGTGAGTGAATGACAGCAGAATGTTTCATTTTCGCTGACCCTGTTCAATCTAAAACAAAATGTCAGATCACCTGCGGCTATCTGATACACGCGCCTCACTTTTTCAGGACCCAGTCAGAAGAAATGTCCCACCAGTGGAAGACCTTCCTTTGTTTGACATTTATCCACAACCCCAATAAGAAAACAATCCTGCTGCATTTTCCTTTTTGCAAATTTCCAGTATAGCTTGAAATAACAGGAACCAACAGCTTCAGTTGGGATGAATTTGGTTCTAAACACATTTGGCAGTATTTGCCATTTATTGCACAGATTCCACAGCAGTCGACACATCACACACTACAGCTGTACAGTATGACTAATAGAAATGACATTGTTATATTTTCTCAGACATGGTGGCTCTGCTCACAGCTGTCATGGTTAAAACATTATTAAAGGCTACTGTATTATTTTCGGTGATGTTAAAATAATAAGATTTGAAATGTCATGTTTAAATAATCCACAAAACTGGAGTTCTCGGATTCTCAGTGAACACTGACTTAATATTATCCATAATATCTGACTGCCTTTCAAAGCAACGGTAGACGTGGTTTCCTACAAACATATTATGAGTTTTGGAATGTAAAATGCCTTTTTTATTGATCTGTTTTCTGGTCATAATCCATATTGTCTTTTATTAGGACCACAGCTACCTCAATAGCAAGACAAAGCTGTCTAGGAGACATACCAGGGACATCCCTTATGTAAAGCTTCTAAACATTTCCATCACCCTCTCCCCGTACCTGAGCATAGACTCTCCGCAGTTCCAAACCTCCATGCAGGAAGGCATTGAAGACTACTGGCTCAGCCTGCCTTCAGGGCCACAGGGTCGGCCGGTAAAACCATTGTTCTCCCTGCCTGACCGTATATTTGTCCGGGTCATTTACAACAACATTTAAATATTCTATCTGTCCATCTGTCAAAAGGTGCCTCTGTTGACTCAGTGGAAAGGAAAATACAGTGTGAAGCTCAACCTCACCAACCCAGCAGCCACTAACTGGTTTCTGGAGAAAGTGGACATCTTACGTAGCCATCTGGGTATGGAGTATGTCATCCTGGAGGGCGGCGAGGGAAACCCTTTCGAGGAACAAGCCCTGCGCCCCCCTCAGGCATTGGTTGGCGATGAATACATTGGGCTCCTGGCTGATCTGGCCGAGAGGATAGGGGACTATGCCATTGTGACCTCAGGAACAAGGTCATTTGAATTTGAATCCCAATTCTTAAAAAAATTTCAGTCCCAAGAGCTGTGTGTTCCTGGATCAGTATTCTTGTTGGACCAATCAGATTGTACAGTTATGGTTGGGCCTAGGGCTGGGGATGAGGCTTCAACAACATCCCTGTAAACCCTGTAGTACTTTCTCGAAATGTTTGCTAACATTCTCTAAAAGTTTTCTCAGAGTTATCAAAAACGGTCTTGCCGTAATGTTAGTATAATATTTTCCTAACGTTATGTATCAAATATCAAAACGGTATTCTTATATGGTGGTGAAACGTTTAAAAAACAAAAGACATAAATGTTTGAATAACATTTTTAAACAAGCAATAACGTTAGTACATCGCCTAATCAACGGATATTAAATCTTAAACATTATTAAAATGTTTTCAATGTTTTCATTACTCAACATAAACCAGACGGAAACAACCTAAAATTGTTAGCTTGGTTAATGGCTAGCGGTATTTGTACTAATGTAAAGTGACTAAGTGTCTTTTAACAATAATGGGAACCGAGTCCGTTGTAGACGTGTGGATGGTGATTTGTACCCTTTCCACCGCACAGGTCCAGTCACAAACCACTCTTCATCCGAATGAGCGCACTGCAGTCAGACTGGAGCTACTCCGGCCTCAAGGGCATCATTCCATCCCTACTGCATCACAGTCTTCTGGGATATCAATTCTTCATTCCTGATGCAGTAGGTAATACCTGCCAAGACACACTCACTTGTACACACTACATCTATCTTTCATTAAGATGCAAACCACAGATATACTTTAGTCCACTGTCGTCTTTAATCCCTTACAACATACAGACGTTATCTGCACCTAATTCAGCCACAGTTGTCACAAGAAAATGAATTACACATTTCATAAGGAAACTGAAATATGTTTGTTGTATTTTGATGGTGGTGGTTCTTGGTCGTTTTTGCATGTACTGCTTTTAATTTATGCTAATTAAATGCAGTGTGATTTAGGAAAAACAGTTAGGAGAATTTAATTTCGACTTTAAAAGTAAAACATGTGGATACGTTACAGTTATGAGAGAACTGTGGGAAATTATTTTTTCGTAATTAATCACAAAAAATCCGAAAATATTCTTTATGCAAAAAATTATTTTTAATGTGACCTTGGCGTGTTCATGACAGGTGCTGGAACTCACCCCATCACATTGTACTCTTGAAGAGAACATCAGTTATATACACAATACTTGTACTTCATTTGTTGACAAGTATGTGTGAATACGTTTGCGTGTCTCTTGGTCACAGGAGGCTCTCTCTCTGCTGATCCGCTCACAGACCATGAGCTCTTTGTGCGCTGGCTGGGGATTGCTGCCTTCCTTCCTGTCATCAGCTTCCAGACACCTCCGTGGGTCTTTGAGAAGGAATGGGTGAGTGACACAGGGGCGGTCCTGCGTTTTAGTTTTCATTGTGGTCAGAAAATAAGAGACAGGATTAGAGTAGCGACTTCGTCCCAGACGTTCCTCCTAAAATTGTGAACCAGAAATAGATACAAATGAGTATATAAAATAGTTTGCCGCTATACAATTAATGCAGATTGTTTCGCTAAAATAATCTGGTTCATTTTGAAACGTTCAATAATACTGACATCTGTCCTGTTAGAAACATACTTGTAACTCGCTGTTGCGTGTACCGTGCAAAAAAAATCCTTAAGCATCTCACAGCGTGTTTAAAAACACAGAGTTGCTTTTCATTGCTAACATAACATCAGGAATATAATACGTATTCGCACCACGACGCATCATGAGAATGTCCTTCTCAAAACACCAGCTAAATCAACTCCAGAATATCTCGTCTTACGCATCGATATGCGTGAGACCTCGGAGCTCAGTTTGAGTTTAGGACCGGCGCACAGGGTCCTCCAGGTGCTTATTTGTCCTGTGTTACTGGATGTCCTGGCTTGGCTTTTCCTCAGCATCACCTGTGGTTAAGGGTGCAGCTGGTCTGCATTAGTGTCTCCTTCAAATGTATGACTCTCAATCTTAATAATGAGAACCAATGTACCCGGAATGATAACGAATCACTGGACAGGAGGAAAAGCACATTTCCAGAGACAATTAAAGGTTTCAAAAAGCAAACTTCACTGTTACTGGTGGTCATACTTGTTTTATTTTCCAACCAAAATTTTGGCTCACAATTCATCCCACACGTTTATATTACAATCATGAATAATAAGTCAGATTGAGCAAACGTGTGCTGTTACTTCTCCAAAAGATATGAATTACATTTGTTCACATACGGGCCGGTAAAATACACTTTTCTAAATAAAGGTTAATGAATAAATAAAATAAATCTAAATAAAAGCAAATGTTGGTATGTACAATGTAGTTCAATTCAGCAAGAATTAGGAACTACAATACTTCTATTGCAACAATCAATTAACGTTATGAGAACGTTTTATTTTTGCCTCATGGATTACATTATCTTAATGCTCTTACAACATATTAGCATAAACAAATGTGTTGGTCCTATTCAGACACTTTTTTTGCTCTTATTTTCCACTCTCACTGAATTATTGGTTTCTGAAACAGGCGGTGTGTGTGTGTGTGTGTGTATTATGTACATTTGTGTGATTATCCAGCACTCATTGGAGACTGTTAAATCAATGACTGTGTTGAGTTTAAAAAGGAGAAAAATGAGAATGAAAACCACACGTCTGTTTTCTCCATTTAAAACTAGGTTGAACTCCGGCAGTTATTCAAAATGAATCTCATGAAACTTATTTTTCATCTAGAGAATTCATTTTTACGAACGTGGTTTTTCTTTGTTTCCGTCACCAGAGGCCTGGTGAGGATGTTAACGCACGGATGTGACCTCTCCAGGAATGTCAGAACTAGATCAGAACAGAAAAAGAAACGTTTGTGAAGCGTTCCTAACAGGTTCAACTTTCATTCTAGGTTCTAAACATCACCAGGTTCTACATATCCAAGCACCATGACTTCGTGGTTCCTCTCATATTGAAATATGCAGAAGAATGGCAAGAAAATGGAAAGCCCATCTACAGACCACTGTGGTGGCTTAACCCAGACAACCCAGTCACATTCACCATTGATGACGAGTTTCTCATTGGGGATGAGGTAAGCTGCTTCTAGGAGACCAACTTTTCTTCTTTCAAATATATCCTGACCCTATCCCTGGAATGTTGAGGGTTACGCGTATAGCCACTATGGCAGGGGTGTCCAATCCTATTCCTGGATGGCCAGTGTCCAGCACAGTTTAGCTCTGCTATTAGAGTTGAAGCTAAACTCTGCAGGACACTGGCCATTGCGCAGCAGAACTGGGCACTCTTGCTTATGGTGTAGTGGTCAGTCCATAGTACCAACAGGACAGAACCTAAAGTCAAGCCTCTGAGTGGGAGTCAAGATACTGGGGGTAATGGTAGGTGCATCTCCATGACTTTGTACAGTACAGTAATGCTACGTTCTCCTGGTTTTCCAGGTTCTTGTTGCACCAGTGACTGAAAAAGGAGCTTCACAACGAGACATTTACCTGCCAGAGAGTGACTCTCAGTGGCAAGACACAAACAGCGCTCAAGTGTTTGACGGAGGGATGTTTCTGGAAAGCTACCCGGTTAGTCTTGGGGACGTGCCGGTTTTCATTCGGCAGAGATCCTGAGGCTTACTCACCACTTTTTTGTACCGTTTCTGACCTTTTCACTTGTGCCGTTCTCAAATTGCACTTTCTACAAAGACCATTATGTGTATCTGCAGGTGTCCTGAGGTTAGGCAGAAGAAAATGTAACATTTGCACTTTAAAAATCAATGCGATTTATATTTTTGTGATTTTTAGATCTCATTTTTCGCCACTATTTTTTTAATCATGATCTGTTCTTTCTCTGGAACGCTGTGGTTTACACTTGATAAATTCTTACAGCCGCCTTACAGTGTCCACCTTTCAAGACCTGGAGCTGGAAATTAAACCCTCTATTTGCTTATAAACAATCAATGGAATTATACAAAGAAGACCAAACAATCGAAACCACGCTCAATCGGCTCAGCAGAGACTCTACAAGGAAAAAAAAAACATAAAACTCACTCATCTCAACTTCAACTTGCTGAATATTTTGTTGTAGGTTTGTAACGTTTTAATTGTACCTTAATTTCTCGTGTTTATTTTTAATGTAAAAGTGTACGAGATATCAAGAGTCAGCCTGAAGCACTTACTGATGGAGGAAACTGAAATGAAGGGCTTTCAGAACATACAGAACATTTTTGTCTATAAACAAAAACATTGGAAATCAATCAAAAGTAGCAGAATATGAGCCACTTGGAAACGAAACAGGAGATGGTCTCCTCATTTTCATATCTGTACAGTCTTAGTTTTAATGTAATTTTTGAGAAACTTTGATATTGTGCTGATTTTAATGACTCGTTTAGCTTTCTACAATCGACCATATTAAACTAGTATTTCTAAAACTTAAGTAACTCGCAAAGCTAGCGACGGAATGTCGTAGATAATTACAGAGAAGTAGAATTAGATTTTTATATCGATTCAGACTATATAACATCTGCCTTCACATTGGAAATACTTTGACGATTGTAGCTGCATTTGTATATTTTGTGCTCACGCTTTACGAACGATTTTTATGTAGCTGCATCACAACACATGATCCGAGATAACGCTTCATGATTTTTCTTACCGCATGAGGGCAACGTTTGTCCCCTCAAAGTACGTCAGTTCCGTTTAGCGCGGCACTGAATAAACGTCAATTAATTTTTTACGACTGCGCTAGTAATCTGAGAATACGAAATGACTATAGTTGCTACTACAGTGCAGCGGGAAAACGAGAGCCAACTTGGATTGGTATCACCTGATACGGCCTACTGGGAATGTCCCCAATTATTTCTCACTGTGAATGTTTACTGGTTTCTCAGGTCAAACATATCAAATCCGAAAGAAAAATGTCTTACAGCCCAGCACACCGTTAATGTCTTAATCTCTTGGTTCCTGATGCTCTTTGAACGTGAGCATGTTTAGAAGACAGCTCGTGATGATCTTATGCACAGTGGTATATTGGGAGCTGCTTCTGCTTGTATTTTATACTAAAATGCTACGCCATGACAATCATATGATGTAATGTTCCCTGCTGAGCAACCTTTACTGATTTAATCTTTAGAATTAAATTGGAATAGATTCAATCCAAGTTAATCTTCTGTACATTTGAAAAAAAATGATGTCAAGCTACAATAAAGTTTACATTTTGTTACTGTAGGAACCTGTTGTTTCGACTGTGTGTCAGTGAATCTCAGGAAATCCGTCGAGGTTACAATTCACCCGAAATCAAAAGGAAAAATAGCTACAAAATTCAGTGTGATATTTTTAGTTAAGAACAGTCCTGCCCCCTTTAACTTTACTGTAATGGGGAAAAAAATCACATTCTTATTACTGTATCACAAAAAAATAAACATTAAGAAATTGTATGGTAATTTTTAAGCTACAATGTACAGTATGATAGCGTTACAGTAATAAGAATCACCATTAAAAATAATAAGAAAATAATACAGGAATGTAATGTGAGATTAACACGTGTACTAATGTGTTGTACT
>JAZGTJ010012536.1:0-15785 GCA_036877575.1 Botia almorhae
TAGATTCAATTGTGACCTGTAGGAAATCAAAAAGAAGGAAACTTTGATATGTTGATGCTTGGCAATAAATTTCATTTTGAAATTCTTGGAAACCTAATTTTTAAACTATATTGCACATGCAACATAGAATTCGCAACCTTGCATTTTGTACTCTCAATGTCTCAGGTGTTTAGCGGCCCTGTTTTTACCCTTTCTTATCTTATCATCCTTTTACACCCACTGTATTTTATGCAATGAAAATGATTTAATGTTTTGAACTTTTTGAATGGTTTTCATTGGTTCCTCCTCTCTTCGGTCCTCTCTTAATCTCTCCTGCATGTGTCTGTACCTAAGGTCATATGCTCTCCTTTGGTCTTATTGGTTTCCCTCCATGAGTCGAGTTAGGATGGCTTTCATTGTGGGGTCTTTATAAATAAATATTGTCATCTTGTAATCATCCTCGTGTTATTCCAAACCATGTGTTTTTTTCCATGGAGAAATACAGCAGCATGTCCTGCTCTCTGCCATACAGTAAAAGCGGATGGGGACTAGGGTTGGTAAAGCACCATAAAGGCAAACCATACTACTTGTGTTTCATTTCAACTCCTTTTGTTAAAAGTGTAAAGTGCAAGTGGCGTATTTGTCAATGTATGGTAACCCGTACTTGAAATATGACCTCTGCATTTAACCCATCCAGTGAGCAGTGAACACACACATTGGGCAGTGGGCAGCTGGCACTGCAGCGGAAAGGTGCTTTGCTCAAGGGCACCTCAGTCATTTTCTGTGAGCTGTAGGAATCGAACCTGTGACCACTGGTTTACAAGTCAAACGCTCTAATTATTAGGACACAACTGCCCAATAAAAGAAAAATGAAAGAAAAAAGAAAGAAAATGAAAGAAAAAAAACAGGTTTGGAACTACATGAGGCTAAACAAATGATGACAGGTTTTCATTTTTGAGTGTACTGTTCCTAACATTTAAAAACAAAGTTGTCACTGGTTTTGAATATATTCATTGGTCTTTCATCAACAATCCAATTTCAGATAACTTAAGAGACCCGCAGGATTCGTTTCACACTCACAGCAGGTTTTTTTCCAACCCTTCTCATTATAAAAGAGGTCTAAGTAATTAGCCATGTGCAACCATGTCAGCTGGGATATCTCTATTATTTTTGAAGGAGAAGAGGATGCAGTGCACTCCACAAACCATATATCATGAAATGTCTCATGAAGGAGCACTTCATCTGTTTATGTCTTGAAGCTAATATGAATTATTTCTCTCTCCCTTCTGGTGCTCCCATCTCCCAGTGTCTCATCATTAACAGCTCTGGTCCCATAACTCATCACAATGATAAATGCCTCAGTCTCACCCAACCACAGTCCAGCTTCCTCTCTGTCCCTCTTTCTTTGGTCTCTGTGTCCCTCTCTGTAAATCTTAATGTTTCTCAGGTTAACGGTGCTGAATTCAGTACAGCTAGAAAGCGGTTAATATCAAAACCTGCCAAGCATCATTAGGATTTTCAGTTACGGGAATTGTTTAATAGAGCGTAATTTTACTCCTTTCCAAAAGAATAATGAGGAACAAGATCAGGATGTTGAAAGAAAACTTCTCACATGGGATCTAACAAATTAAAGTGCTTTTAGGGTCCTCTACAGTTTATATGAGCTGTAATCAAGTCCCCAGTCAATGAAGTTAAGCACCTTTGTGTAATTATTAAAACATTATTTGCTTATATATTTATATGTCCCTGTTTCTGATGCTTTTGAACATTGTGAAAGTTCTACCAACTCACTTGGCTATCATGTAATGTTTGAGGTTTATTTTTCATTTCTCTTTTTAAAGATGCATCTCTGGCTGAGAAGGAGGATGTTTCTGGGCTAGATGGACAAATGAAACACAAGCTGGCTTTTCGTTGAAAGCATGTGCCTCGGGAGACTGTTGCTGATTGGTCACTCCATCAACTGCTACATTATCCTGGAGATGATGATGATGAGAGACCCAAAGCTGAAGATATATTGCAGGTACCTGCAGACGAATATATTACAGGTACCTGCGCTGCAGGCGAATGTTCTCTACAGCCGTGTCAGAGTTGCTCTATTAAACATTTTATTTTAAACCAGTTGAATTAAACATTTTCCCAACAACTGTTCACCCTTTTACTGATTCAGTGTCCATCTGCTGACTCTTTCTGGTTCACTGCATAAAACGGTATGAATAATGGCTACCATCTTCTTCAGAACCTCCAAACACTACCTTGGTGGATCGCAGAGTGTGCTGCTAAAACACAGTCACTGAAAGCATTCAATGTCTAAATGCACAGCACAACAATGTCAATGGGTGGGATAATAAGACATTTCAGTCCCTTTTGCTTGCTGTGTAAAAAGGTCAGGAGATTAAATAACATGGAAAATAACCTTTTTTTCTTTCTCCCTCTGGGGTTTTCCTGTTTTTAAGATGTGCTCTTCATCATTTTTATTTTCAAGCATTTTCTCTACCCAGAGATCTTTTTCCTCTCTCTCTCACCCACATTAGCATTATTTTAGTAATTCCCCTCACTAAAGAGGTGGGTTTTCCTCCTGGCAAAAGGAAATGGGTTTAAGCTCCATTAATGGGGCCAGCGCAGTTACGCTTCGCTGTCCTCACAACGCTAAAGATCTACATCATAATAATTGCGATAAAAATATGTTCTGATACTTTTGGAAACAATCCTCATCCACTTTTATGGAAAACATTTAGTAGCAATTTTAATTTATAGTTTTTAAAAAGCTGATCTAAGCTGGTTTTAATTTTTTCTGAAAATCAGACTCACTGTTTGCATTTCGACACATACTTAAAACATTGTTTTAGAATTCCCCTTACATTAAACTATACAAAAAAGTTTTTTCCAGGTCATTAAAATGACTTGTCTCTTCCAGATGTGGGAATCTGTTCTTTTGAAATGGTGGCTAGTTAAATCCATGATATAGTCAGATATGTTGTGGTTTAAAAAAGCAAGACATACACAAGAGTAGAATAAGATTTCCTGTTACACTGCAGATCGCAGGCTGCCAGGAAGCCAGTCTGGTGATTATGTCTGGTAACATATGGTGTGTGATAATCACAAACTGTTACTTCGGGCTCTATATTTATTTTGGACTTGAAGAAACCATGTCCAAGTCGGTTGAAAGGATGGTAGGGATTTCTCCAGTGTACTTCTGGTGAATAATGCTCGCAAAACTCATCTTCCTCAGCAACCTCAGAGGTAGGCTGGAAATCCTCACTAATACAATACCAAGCTTAAAGAAGTCTACCAGTTTTACCACTTATCTACAAGTTTATCTGTCATATGCTCAGTTTGCATGTTTTTTGCTTTTGCCTTTAAATCCTTTATCCTTTACTGGTTGCAACAAAGTGACACTGTGTAGACTTCATGTGCCATCTGCAGGAATGACAGTCTAGAAGGAGCAGTTGATGTGTCACTCTGATTTAAGGTTGCAGCAGGGATTGGAAACCTAAAAGGCCTTTGGTGGAGCACTAAGGAGGGTGGTTCCTTTAAGATGTTTGCTATAAAGATGTCCCGTCATTCACCTCAGTAGAATGATGGTATGTTCTTGATGTTCTTCTGGCACAACAAGCTGTCTGTTTCCTCCTGGGAGTGAGCATTCGTGTGTGGGTGGCTGGGTAAACTTGTGAGCGAGTGAGTGTCGCAGTATTCTGGGTGGGCCCTTTCTAGTGGAGCAGAGGTCAGCCTGCCAGTCGTAAAGTTATTGGCTTTATATCACTTCATTCAAATAAAAATCACAGTCATGATATGTGCCAAACAAGAACTTGAACATTACAGCACACAGCGCTGGCTCAGATTACCCTCACAACAGCTCCAGATTTTAAAGATCCCAAAACAGGCCGTGGTTCATCCAACCCGGACATGCGGTCACTCGATTGAGAAAACACTCACTATATTGATTTTTATTACACGTCTCTCTGGAATGCTGGGTTCTGATTGATCAGATATTGTTGTCTGGTGAATGCTAAACTTTATAACCGAATGTAGCCCTCCATATAACTGATTTCCTACATATCTGTGCTAGTTTCGTTTCTGACCACATAATGAAAAAACCTAATTTAAGGTCCATATAGTTACTTATTTTACGCAGCCATGTAATAAGCAGGTTATGTAAAGCAAACTTTGCTGATGTCCTTGACTAATATGAGTCGTTTTAAAACAATAAGTACTGTTTTGATTAATGTTCCAGTAATCGTTTGGTTACTGTAAGTGCTTGTGTTGATGGAGATGAGGGCACCATGCAGACCATGCTCTGCGTGGTCTGGACTGCTGTAGGATCTGACATGTCATCTGAAGCTCGTCTGAAGCTCCAGTAGATCTGTGCACCATTAACATTCCTTCACTATCACAACCCACCCTCACATCTCAGATCCGTGGAAGTCAGATTGTGACGTTTAAACTCTCTTCACCTCGTCTCCAGATGCAAAGCAGTCCTTCCCCCTTCCTGACTACAGCAGTAACAGTGAAGAAACCCTGTAGAGGTGGAAGCGTGTGTGTGTGTGACAGGCTGTCTGTCTCTCTGATTAAAGAGACACTCCCAGAGTCTCTGTCAGATTGTTCTGTGACCTCCAGGAAGAGGAACTGCTTCTTGTCAAGAGCACTGCTTGCACATCAAAGATCACCTGCTCCACATACACTCCTACTTCTTCACCTTTCTCTCTTTCTCTCTCTCTCTATCTCATATCTGTTTCTTTGACACTGGGTTTAAGAGAGCGTGCACTGCAAAAATCATTTTCTTAAGTATTTTTGTCTTTCACAGGAAAACGTAAGAAAAAACGTACAGAAAAATGTAATATAGGAGGCAGTTGTTAGATATTAGAAATAAGATATTTTTTGAGAATGTAAACACTATTTTTTCTCATTCCACTAGCATAAACCTCACTAAATGTTTTTAGATTCATGTTCAAAAAAGTAACAAAGTATTTGCCAGTGTGGTATGAAAAAAAAGATTTCTTAATATATTCCTTGGAATCAAATCTGCATATGATATTGTACTACATTTGATTCCGAAGTGAAGTATGTGGCTTATGTGGATTATAAACCTTTGTATAGATTTATTAGTGTTGCTTGCAACCAACCACATAGCAATGTGCTAACAACCACTTAAAAGCCTAGGCAGCCACATAGTAGACATCCTGACAACCACACACAATCCTATTATCATGGTGGTGAGTTTTGCATGTCTAAAAATCTAGTTTATAGTTATATAGTTGTGTATAGATTTTTTCTTTACACACTTACCAAACATAGCAAATTCTGGATAGCTTGTGTCTTATTCTTCTAACAGTTGCACTCTTGGTTTTGGATAGTTCATCCATTCAGATTTTGATATCTTTTCCACTGACAGACATCGATTTTTTTCTTGTTCCTTAAGGCCTGTTCGGATGATAAATTCAGCAGCAGCAGACCTTTGCCTGTTCGACTGTTGCCGGGGTGTGATGAAACCAGCACTCCTTCAGGATTGCAGCGCTAGCTGAGTTTGAAGTTTTGTGGATTTAAACTGAATAGATTACATTTGGCACTGCTGACAAAGAATTGTGCTGGCCATCACATATATTACACAAGAGAATTGAAGATATTGCACTGTTTAGTTTCATTGAAAAATACTTGGCTGGAACTGCAAAGCATTGGTAAGACAGATGAAGCACATCTACTCTGTCATGCTCACTGAATGAGTCTAGCTGCCTTCTGCTGAATGGCCAAACAGAGGCAGGTGTTTCCTGTTTCTGTAAGTCTCTCTTTCTCTTTCTCTCTCTCCTCCCTTCTCTCCCTCTTCACTGGTCTATCGATTTCATAACATAGCAGGACTGCAGTCTTGTCATTTTTCATGGCTTGATAACTCTGAAGCATTGAACTTTCGATATGTCATTTTTTTATGATTAGCAGCACTCTCAGTGCTGTCGTAAATATCGCCTGTTGCGTTTCTGGGTGTAACGTTTTGTTCTGCTGTTCTTGTCTTTATTGCCTGTGTAAGTGTCATTCAGCTAAACTGGCCAAAAAAAGGCCAGAGATGGTTGTTTGGATTTTCCACAAATGACCCACATTCAGGGTCCAAATTGGCAAGTTCACAAGCCATACGATAAACATCTTACCAGCCATGAAACTGTGAAAATTAAAAATACTTCATTTAGTCTCTATGACAGTAGAATTAAGTAGGTGTTTTCTATTGTATGTTTCTATTATGTCACAGTATATAGGAAATAAAGTTTTGTCTGTAAAACTACATCTTTTATAAAACACCAATTGTGATTTTGTTTCGATTATTATTATTCGATTATTATTATATTTTCGATTTGGTATCTTAACGTGAGGAATGTGTGATGTGTCACCACATGGAGTTAAGAAGATATTTCCACTGATGTAAAAGTTGTTGCGCATCACAACAGATGTTTTCTTCATGTTTTTGATTTGAATCACGCTCATCACTTACATCAGTGAGGATCAAAGTATCATTCTTTCCATCATAAATCATATTATGTTGCAGTTCCTAATAAAGTTATCAGCTCTATCTCTGTTGCTTAGGTTTTTGAAGGCCGTGATGCTCTTCCCCACCATCAAGAGCATGGCTTGTAGCCCTCAGGGCAAGATCATGACCCCTGTGCTCTGTCGACTTTGATATTCTGTCTGTCTGCCCATCTTCCTATTGTCTCTCCTGCCTGAGAGACTCCTTGAGGAATTTATATTAATTAAACACCTCCATCATCCCAGCCTCATCAATGTAGATTGTGCTGGAAAGTTGTCTTTGTGTTCCCACAGTTGCAGCTTTTCAGTTATTATTAAAATTAGTTTGGGGGTGCATCTATGGATGTATCTGATGGGATTCATGTCAGTTTTTGATACTGTAGTGATTCGAGATTCTGAGCAGATGGAAAGCACCGCAGACATGTTCACCAAGTCTCTGATGTGGAGTCCAAGTCATGTCTCAGATCTCATTTGGTAATAATTTTGTATATGATTCAGATTAGTTTAACTAATTGTGCCGAAACCAGTTTGCATGCTGGCATCCCTCCAATCTTTGACTCTTCAGTTGCGTTTCTTTATATCTTAATGATAAGAAGTATATCACTACTTCAAAGATGATTCGGGTGATTTAGTTCAGATAAAAAAAGTGATGTGGAGCAAAAAAAACAAATAATATTTGAGTGGCAGCCAAGAGAGCAGTGTCTCCCAGTGTTTTGAATAAAGTTTTATTTATCATAACTCATAGTTAATCTCTCGGGCTTTCAGAACACGGGCTAATGGTGCAGATGAAGTGTTGTGAGTAGGAGTAATTAAGAGGCCTCTCTAGCAAGCGAGCAGACCGGTAACGGTGAATTTCTCTCTAGGTGAAAGGCTGAGTGTTTTCCCTGTCTGTCCTGGGAAGAGAGTGATGGATGTTGTGATGGCCAGAGAGTCTCTGCCAAAGAGGCCTCAGTAGAGCCCAGAGGCATTAGTGTGAGCTTCAGTCTCCATTCACTTTGTGAAGAACCAGTTCTCTCACTTGCCCTTCCTTTCTCCTTTTGTCTGTTGTTTTTACACCATCAGTTTTGCCTTTCTCTCTTTTTCTCTCTCTAACTGGGTTCTGTATAGTTTCTGTTTATCACGTTAAACACACAACTGGAACACCTAGTTAAGTGCATTTAAAGGACCATGAAAATTCTGTTATTATTTCTTTGACATATTGTTTAGGTTGTTTCATGACCTACTTTTCTTACAAATACAAAAAGATGATGTTAGGAAGAATATGAGTGACTAACAGTTCCAGTCCCCATTCACTTTCATTGTACAAAGCAAATCCTCACCAGTTTTCAAAATCAATGCAGTCATACAGGTTAGAAACGACATTAGCGTGAGTAAGTGATGACTAAATTTTAATTTTTGAGTGAATTAATTGTGGCTTTTTGTCCGGGGAATGTGAATCTGTCATCTTAAGCATTTTGTGATGACACTTCTAATGCCCTTCTATTTTCTGCTTGATCAGTCTATTTGCAGTTGTTACCTTTCGAGACCTTGAGAATATTTTTTTTATATTTTTTGGAAGCCCCTCCTCTCCCCACAACCCATTTGTCATTTCTGTTGCGCACAGGGAATTAAGTGTTCACTCTTGACATGCGCTCGTGAATTTGCTTTTAATCATTACCACTTCTCATCTAATGTCAATTGGAATTAATTTTGGTTCTTTAAATTCTAGAGTAACTAAATACAAATCTTGGAATACTTTGGCATGGGGAAGTTTTAATGCAAAATCACTTATTTATCGACAAGGCCAGGTGGTCCCGTATGCACGTGAGCATATGCGCATGCTTGTGTTGCTAAGTTTGAGTGCTGGCCCATGACTGCATACAAAAGCCCTCTGACTTTCTGTGTTGCATTACATACATAATTAATGGCGAGTTGACAGACTTAATTAAGAAAGCATGTTGCTATTAGCTGGAACTTCCTGGGCACATTTAAAGATTTATTTGCTCAAAAATCCCTTTCCTTGAAACTGAGAATGTTGATATTTTGTTGTTAACTGCATGTGGAGCATGCACACAATGTCTGTCATGCAAAGATCAACGTTCGAGAGTCTAGGAGCATAAACGTCAATGAGGCATGCCTGCTCGGAAACCCGCTGGGAAAACTGCTATGCAACAGCGCCTAATGTGTTTTATTCCTTTCAGTGGCCTACAACACCACGCTTCACACGGCTTCTGTTTTTTAACCTGACCACTTACGCCAGTTCTCACGGCAATTTTTTATGATTGAAGAAACTTTCGCGCTTTTGTGTCAGAGTTTTTTCTGACCTATTTTACGAGAACCAGGAGATCTGACCCACCATCTTTGGAGATGCAGTTTGACTTTTTGAACTTCTCCGTCTTTGGTCCGTATTTCTGTTCCAATCATAATTTGGCTCACACAGGGGAGCGAGAAACCAGAGCATGGCGGAAAGTGGCTCTCTTTCCTGTTGGAGCGGAACAAAGTTAACATCGACCTGATTTTGGAACCTTAAGGCTAAACTCATAAACTTCCTACCTGGCACCTTCTTTTCAGAGTCATTTATCCACTTCCTCATCTGACCACCTGTTTCTGCTTGGGGATTCCTCTGGAATAATGAATGTTTCGCATTGGTGAATTTGGCATCAAGCAACAAACACATCTGCCTTTCAGTATATTGATCAATTGTTGTGGTTTCCTGTAGTTTCTCCTCATTGTAGATGTTGAAACACAATGGAAACTTCTAGTAGAGTGTATTTAAGTGTGGTGTCTTTGTTTTTGTACAGCGTAAAATTTGTCTGTCCTTTTTTTTAAGAATCTTGGCATTGTTAAACTGAGGCATGACAGGCTTAATTCTCTGTAATGTTTTTGATTGCTCAGTCTGCAGTTTGCTTGCATATGTTATATTTCAAGACTTCCAGACATTTCCTAAAACAGACAAAAAAAAACAGAACAATCATCCATCAACTGACTACTTTTTATATGACTAATGCAACTGTACCAGCAGGAAGTAGATGACTCTATCAGGAAGTCTTGCAGCAATTCAGTCACCAATCACAGAAGAAAATGAGTTAGTACTTGCCTGAACATCACCATTAGATGGAGCAGTATACAATGAAAAGATGCAGTTCCCAACAATGTGATGTCATCAACGGTGCTTTAAAGAGGCATGTCTTGGAACTTTCTGAGATACTTACTGTAGCAGACATGCACAAGAAACTGGATTTGCTTCGAAAACTTTAAGCTAACTTCCGAAGATGTGATAAAAGTTCTTGAAGCAAATTCTGAATAAAATATTTGTTTTGTCAATACACGTATGTGAGCTGTTGCTTTTAGTTTTGAGAGTGAGGTGATATGTCTCTAGTTAGCGTTGACAATTGTTTTTTATTGATTGTTATGATTATAGACCTGTGAAAATCACATGATGTACAGTTTCAGCTACTTTTCATAGTTTGTTTGGAATCTTCCATTTGAAAATGCTTACAGGGTAAGCTCTGATTCCAGATTTTCCACACTCTTGTATTAGTCCACAGGGCAGTACAATGTCTCCTAAGATGTTTTGGAAGCAACGTATGCAACAGCAGTTTTTCCTTTTAATTTTAGACTTTCAGTTGTCTTTTTTAAATTAAAAAGTCGCTGGTTTTCAATAGATTTAGATTCCAGATACATAGTACAGCTGTATTTACTTATAGCTAATGTTATTACCTGCACATGGGGGTACAGGTGTCATCCCTCACAGACACAAAGGAAAGCACGAGCCACCCAAAATGCTAAAACAGGAACATCCTGTTCGTTAGAGGTATTTTCATGAATTAAACAGTGATGACAGGTGATAATACAAAGTTTGTTTATCGTATAGCTCCCCAAAAATTCTGCTCTCCAAACTGGCAAGTGACCTCATGTGAGGTGCAGTTGACTACGGCCACCCACCTAGTGCGCTGTTTAACAATTGTATTGTATTTCAGTTGGTGTGGCTTTTCTGTTACAACATTTGTTATTGAATTGAAAGGGGAGAAATAGCTGTCACATTCATTTAGATCTTTATAATGGAAAAATTATAAAGAGAAGCACATCGAGACATTGGTTCAAACAACTAATGGAGAAACTGTACTATATGTTGTGTTTTCTGCAGACATATGTGTCATAATAAACTTGATGGTAATGCTAATGTAAAGTAAATGGTGTAAGAGAGTAAATGGATCCATAAATAGATTTGTAAATAGATAAAAATAGATAAAAAGCATTTCTGTTTAATAACCAGTAAAGGTACATGTAGTGAATAGCAAACATCAATGTGGCAATTGGGAAACTTTTCCTCCAGCTGAACAGAACCGAATCAAACATTTAAAAGCTTTTGTTTGTGGGGTCTTCTGCTTAAATCACTAAAAAACAAACAAACAGAACAAATAAAAACAAACAAAAACAAACAAAAGAACATCTTAAGTATTTTTGTTTCCTTATTGACTTCAAACCTCATCTAACGTTATTAATGTCTTTGAGAAAAAAACAATATCATTCTCAAGTCATTTTGTGTCTCAGGTAAAGTATCTTGTTTTAAGGATGAAACAGGACAAACACAGGACAAAAATCATTGGAAAATAGCAGCATACCAGCTAGCAGATTATAGCCTAATCTTGATTGCTTTGTTTTATGTTTTTGTGCCTTGTTTTCTCTGCATTGTCTGATTCCACATGAAGACATCCAGGGTGCTCATACGAGACCAGATTAAAATACCTGCATGTGTTTGTCTGTTTGCATCTTGTTTGCACACGTTCCCCGGTTCTACCTCTCCAGTCAGTTGTTAACTAGGTGCATGTGTGAGGATGTGCAAAATTGACTGGAATGCTGTGCCCTGCCAAACCCCCCAGCCTGACACCCCCCTGGAGATAAGTGAGATAGAACAGGGGATATCTTTTAGATCGTTGCCCCAAGACTGGCACACCCGTCTCCCTCTCCAGATCTCTCTTTTTTCCTGCTTTCTCCTGACAGAGTTATCCTCTGGTCATCCGAATAGCCATCTCTTAAATTTGTGTTATTTACATTTATGCATTTGGCAAACGCTTTTATCCAAAGCGACTTACATTGCATTATACTATACATTGATTCTGAGTATGTGCAATCTCTGGGATCGAACCCATGACTTTGGCGTTGTTAACACCATGCTCTAACCACTGAGCTCTCCTGTATCTTTATCTGCATGAATATTATTATTTAAAAATATATGTTGGAATTAATAAGTATACAACATTCATGCTGAGAATATGTGTAGGGCTAGGGAAAGCTTAGCAATGGCAGATTACTGTTATAACATAATCGTGCTGGTCTAGGATCAGTCTTCACATGATTTACCCTTTGGTTTAAGAGAAGAAGCGTCTTCAGTTGACCTCAATGGGTGGAGATGATGTTTGCAATTTGTTTAGTGTAACACAATTAGATGGCTTTGTGAGACTTCCATGTGTTTATAGTATTCTATGGTAAATGTTTGTACCTCATTTTCAAAACATATGCAACCATGGTAACCACAAATTAACCATGGTTTTGCTACTGCAACCATGGTGTTTGTAGTAAAACTATGGTTATGGAAATCATTGTGCCATGGTTACTACACTTTTACTATAATAAAACCATGGGTAATTTTTGCAAGGGTCATGAGCATCATTCATGTCCATAGCACAAGCAATGTGAGCAATAGTATTACTAATGCTTGCCTTAGCAAGAACCACAAATTAGATGGGGAAAAAAATCCTTTGTTTTCTGTATGGAACGTTTATATTCTCTTTTTCCCTGAAAATCATTTCCTCTGAGCTTTACATGTAATGCTCTGAAATCTATAAACTTTCCAGTGTAGGGCAACAAACATTAAGAATGAATTTTATAATGAAACATGAAGTAAATTTACTAACTTAGCCTTAAAATTTTCTTTCTTTGCCTTTTCTTCTTTGGGAGAGGGATAAAATAGATTATTCATCATTTTTTACTTTCTCTACATCTTGTGAAACATGTTAAGAGTACTAGATGATGGAGTACACAGAGCATAATTAATAAAGCATGCGGATGTCCGATCAGACCTTCGCTTCCTCTTCACTCAGTGGAAACAAGTCATTTGAGGAGTTTTCCCTGCACACACACGCTTACACGTGTGTGCACGTGTACACACTTCCTCCACAGTCCAAGAGTTCAGCATCATCCACACGAGCTGTGAAGAATGTCCAGATGAGAAGCGATATTAACATGTCTCTTGGCTGAATGTACAGTATGGCCCTGGCAAGATCAGGATCAGTCTCTCTGAATAGTTTCCAGGGTCATCATGTCAGCCTCATGAATCTCTTGAGTTTGAGTGTGTATGTGTGGGGGTGATTTTTATATTAGGGGAAACTTTTCTTCCCCTGGAACAATTTTAAAGAAAAATGCTTTGCAAAAATCATTCCAGTTTTAAATGATATAATGGTTTTAAAGTTTTTTTATATTGGGTTTCAGTACTTCTGAGTTGAAATGGTAAATTTACAGAATTGAATACAAGGTACAGAATAATACAGAATTGCATTATTATTTCGGCTAGCCAGACATCTGCTCTTTACTACATTTATAAAAATGTTAACATATATTTTTCATGTATTTTGCATTTGTATATTATTGGAAATTTTAATGAAAATGATCAATGAATCTCTGTCCACAACAGGGTTGTCATTACTACAAAGAGTTTTATCAAGGTATTTTAAAATATAAAATAAACAAGGACACAATGACAAATAAACAAATGAGACTTGTTTTGATTAATTTCCCTTACCTAATGGTTTTAATAAAATATTAGCAAAAAAAAAACTTGCAACAAAAAACATTGTAACAATGTTGTTTTTGTTATAAATGCAATGTAACATCAAAGGCATCAAGTTACTTTCCATTTTCCTTTCCATGTTTTTCTCCTCGTATATATTTAATGTGGCCATTTCTTCACTGACCGTCTGTTCTACAAAGCCTGCAGTTAGAGAACCAGAAAGAGGCCGCATGAAGTACAAATGACACACCTTATTTCAACGCTCAGAGCCTGTGTCTCAAAACAATGACATCATTGTGCATCATTAAGATGTTAGCCCGATTGTAAGTCCACAGTAAATGAGAACAAGAACAGATGTTATCCTGAAGATCTGGTTGCTGTTTCCGTGTTTGTATGAGCGCTGGCCTTTGAGTTTTTGGATGTGTATTTTATTTTGATATTTCCCGTGTTTAGTCGAGCAGCAGTGGCTGCCGTGTTATGTGTGGTGTGTAAATGTTTACAAAGTTCTGTTTGGACTACCTCATATATTCCAGTTTTGTAATGTACCACTCCATGTGCTCTCTCTCTCTCACTCACAGCTAATGCTATGTATATGGAAAGCCAAGAAATGAACTGGTTGTAGAACGAGACAACTCAACTATATGTCAACAACTCAGAAAGGTAACCATAACGGCCCTTGATTTTCATACCAGTAATAGCAAGAATGAACATTAACAAGTTTCAAGTTGACTGTAGCGAACAGCATTGTTTCCAATACATGGCCAGAGGCCTGTTTGTTTTCACTGAACAGATACACCACAAATGACGCACCTTTGCCTAATTTGCTTAAACCTGTTTAAAGCATATGAGACCCAGACTGATGCACTCTCAGTGAACCACCAATCAAATGTTCAGGGATGCAAATTACTGGCCTATGGGTGAAACTGTTTTAAATACAAGACATGTCATTTGCATGATTTGTGAAGATAAACTATTAATCTGTTTAGCGCAGATGTGTCAAGTTTCTGGAGGGCCACTGTCCCGTAGAGTTTAGCTCCTGTTCTGCTTTAACAGAAATGCCTTTAATTTTTAAGTAACCGTAAAGAAGTGAATGAGCTTGTTCAGGTTTGTACGATGAGAGTCAGAGCTAAACTCTGCAGGATGGTGGCCCTCAAGGAACAGGGTCCACACCCTTGGTTTAGCGAGTGAGTGTGCACAAAAGAGGCATGTTTTTTGTCTGAACTTGGATTATATATATTTGGAGTTCATAAAAATTTTTTTTTAAAACATTTCTCTGTAATAACAATTAAGCATTTCTATTAAGCGTCCTGTGACAGGGCCCATAAACAATGACATACTGTAGTTTTGTGCACTGGAGAGATAAGAGTACAGCACTGTGTTATGTTTGTCTCAAGGCACATGGATGATTTATACATACTTATAAAAGGTATATATAAAAAGAAGAGTTTTTACTATGAGATATAAAAAAACAGTGATGAATTGAGCTTTTTGGATCTTTTTCCCTACGGTGTACTTCTACTTTTTATTAATTAAAATGAATAGAAAAAAATAACTCTGGAAAAAACGTACCCATAGAAAACCTCTGACTGTCTGATTTCTGAACACTACATTACAAGCCAGGTTTTAGAGCCCAGGTCCTACATATATATATATACTGTGTATATATTTATATATATACCACCAGGCCCTTTTTCACAATGAAAACATGAGCCACCCTAAGTGCATGTGTCCTTTTCAATACGCTGGTATGATGATGCAAACCAGAGACAACATACACATGCAGTGAGGGTGGAGGACTGGTAGCTGATGGACTGTGTCTATCATCAGTTAAAAAGGTGAAATCTCTCCTGCTTTTACTCTGTTACTTTTAAGAGTCGTATTTAAAGTCTCAGCTCTACACGTTTCTCAAATTCCTTATGAAAACTTCCAAACATCCGATCGAATGTTTTCCACAGGCTGGCTGAGCAGATCTTCGTAGCATCCCACCCCAAAAATCTGTTAGACAGGCAACTTCATGTTTCTGTACATGTGTCAGAGTATACGCTGTTCTTACAAATGTGCTTCCCGAGCCGCGCTTGCCAATAGCGATGCTAGAATAATTGTCTTCAGAAAGAGCTGAAGGTGAAGACAGGAGGTCATATGTTTAAACCCCTCTCAACATTTAACCACATGCATCTGACTCTTCTGTTAGATTTATGGGCTGTGGTGAAATCGATCAGGCTGACAGATGTAGAACCCATCACGATTAACTGGTACGCTCTGGAAGGCCAAACATTATGCAGTTTGTCAGAGAAATCATGCAAAGCAGTTGACAAGAGAATTTGATCTTTCTATTGTGTTCAGCTCTAGAGGTCTCACCAATAAATAGCCCTTAGAAGTCTGCAGGGGTGGTTTTTCCTTCATGTCTTGATGTTATTGGCATCATTTAGCAGAAGCTACGGAAGCCGGACCACAGGATATACCCCTCAGGCATCCATAATGTTGTCTGAGGGGAGCTGGTGGACATGGAAGTCTTGATGTCTGCCTTTCTTCT
>JAZGTJ010012537.1:4425-15785 GCA_036877575.1 Botia almorhae
TAAGGAAGTGAAGACGAAATAGAGTTTTTAGTCATTTCTTGAGTTCACAGACTTGTACTGATGATGCTGATAATATAACCCTATAGTCTGCAAAGTATATTTTTAATTGCTGCTTAGCCTTAAAAAAAGCATGCAAAAAAAGTCAAAGAGTATATGAGAAACACACCACTGCATGATTTTACCTGATGAGAGGGTTGTCAATGCAACATTGAGCGCATGACATATTAAAAACGTATAAAACAGTGACCTGTCAGTAGGAATTTACCATGTGTTAAACAGTGTCAGCAGCTTACTAATAAAAAAAGACTAAAATATTGGACACCAGTGATCAAAATTACAAAATACTGAGTGAGAATGATGGAGAGAGTGAACCTGACTGCAGGAAAACCAAACATTTGTGAATCTTGGGCCGTGAAGTAGTAACTTGTCCACACCTAAGACCTGAGGTGGAGTGGAGCTGGATCAGAATGATTACCGAATGCTTTGGCGTGAATAGGTAACTGCTGCCACTCCAGTCCACTCACATGTTCTGCAAAACACAATTTTAAAGCTAACCTTTGACTGCTAACCTCATTGTGCATTGTGCTGAGCTGTCTTGACGACTCCATCCTACTTCCCATAAACGATGAATAATTAAGTGACATGCAAACTGCATACCCATTACATACACATGAGAACCCTGGGATGACCAAAAACCAATTTAAAAACAATAAACAAATTATTTATAACAAAATGGCATCACGCCATTTGTTCTTACTGGACCAGAGAACGTCTAATTGAAATAGCATGAAATACCATTCAAATGGAATGAACCACCCGCACTGGTTAATTGAATACATAAATTATTTCATACCGTTCATACAAACATGTCAGGTCGACAGCCACTGACCTGTCCTCAGCTTTTATAGTCTCTCGCAATAACCGTAATTCCTCAGTTATGGTAACGGCACAGCCAAAACACAGGCACTGACGTCAGTTTTTGGCTCACAGCAAAATGAACCATTGCACAAACCAAGAGGATATAAGGGCCCCACACACCTAATTTATGTCAGAACAAATTTCCATTGGGTCTGTCTTCATAAACTAGTTGGATTCTCGGCTTATACGCTTACCAACAGAAAACATGACTTCATCATTCCTTTACATAACACTGTTTCTTTACTTAAGACAATTTATAACAAACATCAACTAAACTGTCCAACACAAATATTGAAACAAGCAGCAATTTAAAAATGTCATAAATTAGTTACGTAAAATGAAAGCTTTAAAAAGAATGATGGACAGTTTATTTTTTCTTTTCCTCTGATTTTTTTACAGTAACTCAAATTATTCTTTTGTAAATTACTCTGGTTGTCACAATACCAGTATGGTAACATGAGTTATACCACAAAAACTTCTATGTATAAAATCTGTATAAATATAGATTTAACATTAACATTATTTTTTACCAAAACACCACAGTTACTACAACTAATTGTATTACGATAAAGAAAGTGAAAAGAATTAAATAAAAAGTTTTGTTGTACAATACAAAGTATTACAAAAAATGTGAACAAACTGATTTATAGTCATTATAAATGACCATAAATTATGGGCTTAACGCCTTTAATTCTCTTGAATAAAAGGTTGACTGTGTAATAAAAAGTACAGCACAGCTCCCTGTTTCCCAGGCTAATTAAAGGTCCATTTAAGTCCAAATTACCTTGTCCTGGTTTTAGATTTTAGGCCATGATACAATCCATCTTCTGGTTTAGATTAGAGTATGTACAGAATCCCACAATGCTCTCTGTTAAATTCTCATGCTTTTGTGTGATAATTTTTTAGGGACTTTCAAGTTACATGTGCAGACTCTACGCTACTCTACGCTACGCTACGCTACGCTACGCTACGCTACGTCCAAAATTAACTTTCAGCCACACCTGCCAATGCCAGGCCAGTCTCAGTAAACCAACACCTGTCACAAACCCGTGCGGACTTCTGATGATTATGCTTTTCATTCATTATGGTGCCTTTTGTGAAGAATATTCTAAAGTGTTGCCACATGAAATAAAGTTCATTTAGATATCCTAAGCAAATTTACAACATAAAATGATGTACATCAAATATTATGTTGCAGTTACTAAGACCTGGCAACTAAACTCACCAAAACCAGTGTTTACTGGCATTTGGAACTGCCAATTTTGGACCCTGAAGACACACAGTGAACACAGTGTGTAAAACATGAAACAATGTCCTTCAAAATCTTCCAGTTTTCAAATCATAAAGGATTTCAATACAAAAAGCATGAAAGGTTGGGTGCAGGTGTGTTTTCTTTCTTACACGCACACTTCCTGAGGATTATAATCACTGAGCTTTCTATGCTGACTCACATCATGGAGAAAATAACGTCTTCTCTCGAACAAAAGTTCACAACATCACAAACAATCCTGAGTGCTTTTTTTACTGTCTACAGCAGATATCAGCTCTGATAGCCAACAGGGCGGCTCAGACGCAGCTGAGAATCTTGGGATACGTAGCACATACTGAGATAATTATACTATGAGTGATGACAGAGACGTTAACCTAAAACGACACAACATGGTAATGCCATTTTTACAGCGAGATCCACTCCAGGCTTTTATCTTTGTAATTTGAAGTGACACCATGTCCAACAGTCTTTAAGTCTCACCTTGAGCTAAACAGACCAAAATTATCATGCCAACTTTATGCATCACGTTAGCGTGACACGGCTGCAACAATTCACAGGACTAAAAAATGAGACACTCATCTGACAAAATACAGCCTGGCATTGTCAGCCTCAAAATGACACACTGACAAACAAAAAAAAAGAACAAATTATTGTTTTGCATAATAAGCAGCTCAATTATGCTTTATTGTGTTCGTAGGTTTGCGGCAACGTAATGGGGAGAGAAAATGGCATGACTAAGGAGGTGCTGGTTCGTTTGGTGGGGGGTGTATTCTAAGTGACAGCTGAGGAATTCTGGGTCTGCCATGGTTTCCAATAAGAGACACGACAGGAATGCAAGCACAAGACAACAGCCACAACCCTTCCCACCCAACACATAACCACCTTTTATCTTCACCTACCTGCTTCACTCAAAACTACCCAAGCCCTCACCTTACTAATGGCAACGTCACAGACAAACTCCACTCATTAACAGGCTGATGTTACGCTACCATATCTGGGTGACCAGACATTGTAATTATGTAGAGGTACATCTCGCATTCGAAAGATTCTGCACTTATGAAATACACATCCTAGGAAAAATGTGAAGGAGGAATCTTGCAGATACCATACTTCAGGCCCTGGGCGAAAACTGCTGTTTCTCGCCTCTATTTGCATACCTCCTCCACAAAGCCATTCAGCTACTAGATAAATCATATTTATCAGCCCTATTCTTTAATCACAAATTGTAAAAAAGGAAGATGCAGGTTACACATCTGTGTGAATCTCACAAAAAAGATCTCATTTAAATTTAGATTTTTAATTTAAAGATCTGATTCTGGTCCTGTTGTGGCATCATTTTTATGACAATTAAACATTTGCACAATTACATCCAAACATGACGCCAGCTTAATTTAAACCTGAGCAAATTAACACTGCCCTCATGTGTGCTACGCACCTTGACATTTCTCTGGCACAATCTACATAATTTCTCATTGAAATCATCTCAACAAATCAATCTTTAGCCCATGTGAACAAGCAACAGTCACCACAAGCCCATGTCGGGTTTCTTGACTACAAAGTCGAGCAGTGCAGAATGTGGGTTGGCTGGGTGCTAAAGTTAGCGTTTTTGCACTCGCCTGCAGGCCAGCCTACACGTGATATTTATAGCCCCAGCCATACTGCTACAAAAGTCACTAGAACCAGCACACCATGTCCCTCCCTGGATAAACACAGCAGCGCGTTGAAGGTGAGGTTGTTGCCTGACACGCCAAATCAGAACATATGTATCACATATACATTGCGTGGCTCCAATTGGGTCCCTACGCTACACTAGCACACGTGCACATGCAATCTGTCCGATGGTCTTAAAATTCAACACAACTATAAATGTAGCAATTAAAATGAGTCCGATTTGGAAAGAGCTTTAATGCGAGATCAGTTTTGTTTCATAATTAAATATGATGGCATGTGAAGTGGTAAGAAAAACAATAAAACAATTGTGGCACAGTCAAAACATTGCCGTGAGTGAACTACTTCATGTAAGAGACACAGCTGTCCATTTCCTGCTTTCTAAAGCTAGCGTGTGGCATTACAGTTATGATGGGAGAGCCCAGGGTGACCAAAGCACTGACAGATGCAATTATTTACAACTTACACAGCTTTTGACCATTGTACATACACACAGCTTTAATACCACAAACAACACTCAAACCCAAAATATCCTTTACAAACATATAAATCAAGCTGAAGATTATAACCAGTGTTCAGATCTCCGTTAACAGATTTATAATAAAGGGAAAAGTTCAGAACAAAAGCCTATGGAGGTCATACACACGGTGCATTAAAACAGGGAACGATTATAAAAAAAGCATTATTTCATACAAGCTGAACAGAGAAACTTCTATGTGAGGACCTTGTGAAATCTTTAGGTTTCACAAGCAAGTTTCACAATAACGCATCAGTTTTGACAGCCTCGCGTATGTAAAGATCCAGTCGTAGCACAGTGCCAGCAAGCCTATTTCCTTCTTCTGATAGATGGTGGTTAATCTTTTGTCATGTCAGTAATAACTGCAGCTAACATTGGTTTAACAAATGTTTGGGGACTGGTCTTCCAGATCTGTGGATCTCAGCTGGTTTTGCTTCAGCATCGTGCATGGAATGTCAAGTGACCCAAACACAGCACCAGAACTGTTTACTGCAGAAAAGTAAACAAAATCAAACACTGAAAAGTATATTACCGTGAACTGCATAGGCCAATGTGTGGATTAGTAGACATAAGTTATTCTTATGCAGCAATTCGGATTAGATTTAGATCTCTGTAGTATCGGACTGTGTGGTTGCTCTGCTTTTGCAAAATGGTTCTATTCGTTTCATTGGGCAGCAGTCAGTATTTTGCTTTAGCATCCAATGAAGACCAAAAAAAAGAAGCATGCAAACAGAAGACTATGTATGCAGGTAAAACACACAATACCTCCTTAGGTACAACTAATTCCATCCAAACAAGTCTATAGGCTGTAAACAAATCTGCACCAAAATAGCACACAATTTAACGAGACACAAAGCCTTAGAAATCAACAACAAAAACTAAACCAAACAACTAGTGTTTAAGCTGACAAGCCTTTCTATTCTGTTCAATGTATAGTATTATGCTGCATTCAGCATTGCTGTCCAAAACCTGTCCAAAATTTGAATATGCCTGTGCCCCATTTTTGGGTAATCATCAAATGCTGTATTAGAGTATATGACAGGCAAAGTTAAAAAAACAACAGTAGAAGGTGCATATAATACACAAATAGTATAACTACAGCACAACCAGACCTGTCCATTTAAATGTCAAAATCACTGTTTAAAAACAATTTGGTACCATTCGCTATAAACCCCACAGCCTGTTAACCGCATGCCAGAGCTCTCTGCTCCCTCACATGTCCACACATATAAACACGCACACCAGACGCAACAAAGAAGCCTCTGCAGTCATGGTTAGAGCTGCATTCAAATTCTTTCCTCCCCCTGCCTGTCTGAACACGGGCCCAAAAAAAGGCAAGTGCTTTTAAACCCGTGAGCCGGCAAAGGCAACCTCCAGCAGTCACATGTAGACACATCAAACCTTAAGACTCAAAGAAGGGTCATATTAAGATATAAAACGTTAAATGCATAAGATATATAAAACGTTAAATGCATAAGATATATGGAGCATGTTTTTTTTAATAATGGTATGATATAAACTTAATAAATATGATAATATAAACTTCATATAATTAAACTTATGTAAGCTTAGAAGCATGAAATAATGAAAACAAGTGTGGCAAATATACTATTGATTTAATGCTGTTTCACTGCATTGCTTAAGGAGTGTTTATCAATGAGTTTGCCCCTAACATCTGGCTGTAAACACATTCACTCTATGATGCCCAAAATACTATTTAGATCGGCTAGTTTTTGACATAATACAAAGTTATTGGTATTACAAGACTGTAAATATGTCTTGAAAACACAAACAGTAGCCTGTATATCTGCTAAAAACCATTAGTGATGGTCATAAGTGAGTTAAACAGTTATAAGAGGAAAAACTAAACCAAAGTGACACTTCTTTCGCGGATGTTTACACTAGAGGCAAGCAAATTCCGCCTACACTCTAAATGGTGTACAAAATACATCCTCTCAGTAAATTATTAGGATAGTGGCTTTTAGCAAACGTGTATTTCTGATGGCGCGTGACGTCATACCCCTCAGGTGTGATGTCAAGTATTCTGACAGTCAATCGTCATTGACTTGCAGTTGTTTGACATAAATCTTCATTGTATTATGTAATGCAGTAGATCGTGTCCCGTTCCAACTCCACTGCGACACATCGGAAAGCTCAAAAACACAATAATAATCTAAACTCCGCACATATCCTATTACCAAGCTAATTACGTTACGCCATTTTTCTAAGTTTTTGCACACTTGCATCGGAGTGTTTTTATGCAAACTCCACACAGAAAACATACATTACAGCCATTTCCATGAAGATGACTTTCTGCGAATAAATATACTAGTCAACCACGAAACTACGGCTTTCTCATATGAATTATTACGCGTGTTCGTAGTATTACTTCAACGGTGCTGTGATGGTAATCGGTACGATCCGCCTGTGAGCTGAGCAGCTAACTGGCTAAAGCAGCTGCTAACACACATACACACCCGACAACCAGACAGACAGTTCCCTTCCTGCCTTCGCACACTCATAAACACACACATAAACAGACACCCTACGATTATCGATTCAACGCAATTTGCATTAAACGCAAATCTTTAGGAACTATGGTTTCAATGAAAGCCCGTTTAGCTTCGGCGGCTACAAGGTTCCGCAAAATGGCCCGACGATGATTATGAAGATGATGTCGGGCTGAGTAAACACACACATACACTCCGTCAGCTGGTTATTCTCAGACACGTATCCGCACACAACGGGCCCCGTTCAGTCGCTCTTTACCTGGTGCAGGGCGGTGAGTCCGTCTACATTGGCGTAGTTGATGTCAGCGCCGCGGTCGAGCATTCGCAGCACCTCCTCCGTGTCGCCGCTCGAGCAAGCGGCCAAAAACACGGCGCCATCGTCGAACTTCACCTTCGTCTTCTTTTTCTTCAGTATGGGCGGCTCCTGGTCTGTCTCCGAGCCGATCCAGCGCTTTAGCTGCTCGTTCCGTTTCTGCTTGGCGTCCGCCATCTTCATCCCCTCTAGCCTGGCGCTTCTTATCGTTCTCCGACGGAAGATAATATACTTTATACTGGCAATATCCCACGGCGCGCTGGGGCGTGGGAGGGGACGGAACGGGAGGGGGGTGGTTAGGCTCAAAAAACGTAAGTGCCGAGATATCGCGAGAGAACGCAACGTCATCCCTGGAGCTGCAACATCACGTCATCTTTATGGAGCTTCAGTAGAAAATTTTCTGTTTTGTATAATTTTTTAAGTGGGTTCGAAGAAAGTTAGCACCTTGGTATTTAAATACTGTGGCACTGAATTATTACTGTATCATTTATCACTGTACTTTAAGGAACTTCAAATAGACATTAAATTACCATGATACATGGTAAAAACATGGTATGGTCTTGGTACTAACAGGTATGTCCAAAACACATAGTTAAATTAATGTACTTGAAATGATTCCTTTCCATTCCAAATATTTATTTCTAATTATACAATTTGGAATAGGAAAGATTTTAGATTTTTAAAGATTTTTAAAAGTATTCTTATCTGAGAAACTGAGTTGACAGTAATATGTAGGTTATGGTGGTCCCACGCTGCCGGACCAGTAAAACGTATTCATTTACTTATGGCACTGTGGTGCATTGTTGGCAAATGTCCATGCATGTATGGTTTCTGCATGTTATGGGAAGCTGGCTAAACTAGCTCAGATGTTTGTTATCTTGCTAACTATAATCATCCTAAAGAGGTTTATGACATTAAGTGTAATAGGTGTCGATGTAATTGCCCGGCTAATTTAAGTGGGAAATGATCCAGGTGTGTGTCACCACAGATTTGTGCAATGAACAAGGAACTAGCATAGAATTAGTGTCTTGCTTTAAAATACTACATGCTGACATGTCTTACACTTACATTGTCGCTGCCCACAGGACACAGAAAACCCTTTAAGGGTAACAATATCAAAAGGCTAAAACAGTCATTTTTAAAATTAAGCTGAAGACTAACAGGTGATGTTGGACTAAGCGCACCAGGCTAATCCAGAACTCAGACATTCTCAGTGCTGCTGTGTTTGTGCCATACTTATATCCAGACCATCTTTCAGTCCCTGTGGACTTTTCCAGACAGGAATCTTGGATTTATGGATTTTAGTGCCGTCAGTCCATTAATCAGATCCTGGCAAGCCCATTGTGTGTGTATAGATCTTTACCACTGATTAAAAAGTAATCTCTGGGCCAGTAACTAGGGCCAATGTACACTCTCACTGAGAGATGGATATGTGAGTTTCCTTCGATTTACAGTGAAAAACAAAATGAACTGACTATTGGAAAATTACAAGGTATCTGTGGTGTCAGTCATTGTACTTACAACATGCATTCCAACACGAAATCTGACCAGACTCAAAGATTTGCGAAAACACAAAGTTTCTGATTCCTTTATACACATCTTACCAATGCAGCTGGGGGTGAGTTTTGTATTATATAACATGATATCTCATATCTTATTGTTTCCAATAAACTGTCCATCAGGCAAATGTGGCAGATTGTAACTAAAGGAGGGGAATTGGCCTCTATTGTTGAGCAGGTGGGGAATGTTTGGAACCCATCTGTGGATACCCACTCTGCCAATGTTCTCCATCTTTAGGAGGTACAAATTCCTGGTTTTGGAAATCTGATCCCGTTTCAGAGAAAGTCCAATGTTACTCCAGTGGACCTGTATCTGTCTAACAATTATCATATTGCCCCACCAAAATGTCATGTGACCCAATTACATCTCTCAAGTCCACCATAAACTGCCTCCTCACTGTATACATCTGGGTGTAACGCCTTACAAATTTGTGGACTGTTTTTATGTAATAGCTGTTAGTCAGCAGTATCTGGGAGTGGGTATATTGTTTAACTAGTACTGGATTTGATTAACTGGTGGATTGACTCACAAAATGAAACAGCAACTGACAACAGCAAACAAAGACACTTCAGCAAAACTCTTTGGAAACGTCTGAGCAACATTGCAAACGTCCGTGTAGTTATAAAAGTCTCCCAATACTGAGGGTCATAAATGTAGGCTTTACTGAATACATAGAAATATCTCTGTCCAGTTCTTACCCTGAATTCCCATTCACAGATGTTGTTGAGCTTTCTCATAATGCGGCTTTAAAACCAGAGCGTGTCGGAAAGACCGTCTCATCGCTCTTTGTTTAGCAGTCAGCTGTGTTCTGTACTCACCCCTCTGTCACTTAGTTAAGACTCAGTTAAAACTGTGTCTGGCAGGAATATATTTGACAGTTTCCTCAAAAGCCATTGTGGTGATTGTTAAAAACTTTGTGTATTGAGGTGAGCTTGTGTTGGGGGAGCACATGACAATCTACTAAGACTTATTATTTTCTAGGGCAGACCTCACTATTACTATTGCTCATAATTAAGCACAGTGTTAGGATCACAAACTGATCTTGGATAAACCAAAAATGTTAAACAATTCTGTTTAAAGAACATTTCCATTAAGTTAAAATGTTGTATTAATGTTATTGCTTGGTTACAAGAGCATAATTTAAAATCCTGTAACATTTTTAAACTGTTTCACTAACAGTTTCAATTCACTTTTTTTTGTATAGCGCTTTTTACAATACATATGGTTTCAAAGCTGCTTTACAGAAATGCAACAGTTTAAGAATGATGTTTTTATACTATCGTTTCTGAAATGTTTGCCAATGGAAAAATTCTACTAATTCTACTAATGTTACTGCAGGAACATTTTTGATCACTTTGAGATAACATTTAGAGAACAATACCTAATGTTCTGAAAATGTTCCCTGTTAGTTGGGATTTGAGGCTACTTCTAGGTTTTGAAAGAGGAAGCTGCAAAGAGATGTTAGGGGCTCTGAAACTGCTGTAGGTGGGTGAGGGGTGGGCTGGAATTGTCATAGATCTGTGTCAACCTTACATTTTATGCATTTGGCAGAGGCCAAAGCAACTTAAAATATATTCATGGTATACATTCTATCAGTTTGTGTGTTCTTGGGAAATGAACCCATGGCCTTGGATTTGTCCTATGCTCTACCCATTGAGCTACAAGACCCTCACCTTAGTATCTCCTTAAATGACACCCTTGTGTTTCTCATGCTTTGTAAGAGCCATAACTCACAAATACACAGACAGCTGAACACACAGTTGTTATGTCATCGCATTTGACCAATTCCAGGTCCGGATGCCAATAAAACTGAAAAGCTGAATGTTCAGTATTAAAGCCAAAAGACATGTATAATATATGTATACATAATACATGTATAAACAGGTATAGTTGAATACACTGATCAGCTGATTTATTTGTACGCCCTTTTCTATACATGCAGCTGCTGAATGCTTTCGCTGTCTTACAAAGCCAACAATATATGACACTGCTTCAGTGGTTGAGTTCATTTGAATGGGAGGAACTATATAATGCATGGTGCTTTGTGTGCAACCGCTCTTCAGTGTTACATCAGAAGTGAACTTTGGCCAGTACGACCAGCTTCCTCTTTTAGCAGAGCTGCTAGTGTTGTTGTTGATTGTAAATAGAACAGTTAGTTAGTGTTAGTGCAAGTTTTTGATGAATACATGCAGTTGCATTGATTAATGACATAATAATGTGGACTAGAGGGTTACAAACGAGCAGGCTTGTGACAGTGTTGCCATTGGCATCTTTGCTTGTATTGCTATTGCACTTACATTCCTGATAAGATCAAAGGCTGGTTATTTTCATCGGCGTGATAACGAAAAACTCTGGACCTGCTGGGAGTGAGATTGTGTCACAGGAATGCTGGTAACGGGGCATAACAGAAAGGGTGTCTAGGTTCGCACAGATAGACTGCCCAAATTTGTCACCACTAGACCACTGGTCGCTCAATCCAGAGTCACACTGATTAGGCCTTTCGCCAATTAATACCAGAACCCTTCAGATAATGAGTGTTCAATGACATGTTTTGATTTTTTTTTGGTAGTAAAAAAATAGGGGGCCTAGAACAAAACTAGAGTT